>JAWQFJ010001142.1:314078-324078 GCA_034096865.1 Theodoxus fluviatilis
TGACAGTAGTAGCAGTTACAGTAGTAGCAGTGATAGTAGTAGCAGTTACAGTAGTAGCAGTGATAGTAGTAGCAGTGATAGTAGTAAGTGATAGTAGTAGCAGTGATAGTAGTAGCAGTTACAGTAGTAGCAGTGATAGTAGTAGCAGTGATAGTAGTAGCAGTGATAGTAGTAGCAGTGATAGTAGTAGCAGTGATAGTAGTAGCAGTGATAGTAGTAGCAGTTACAGTAGATGCAGTGATAGCAGTAGCAGTTACAGTAGTAGCAGTTACAGTAGTAGCAGTTACAGTAGTAGCAGTGATAGTAGTAGCAGTTACAGTAGTAGCAGTGATAGTAGTAGCAGTTACAGTAGTAGCAGTTACAGTAGTAGCAGTGATAGTAGTAGCAGTGATAGTAGTAGCAGAGATAGTAGTAGCAGTGATAGTAGTAGCAGCAATAGTAGTAGCAGTGATAGTAGTAGCAGTTACAGTAGTAGCAGTGATAGTAGTAGCAGTTACAGTAGTAGCAGTTACAGTAGTAGCAGTGATAGTAGTAGCAGTTACAGTAGTAGCAGTGATAGCAGTAGCAGTTACAGTAGTAGCAGTTACAGTAGTAGCAGTTACAGTAGTAGCAGTGATAGCAGTAGCAGTTACAGTAGTAGCAGTGACAGTAGTAGCAGTTACAGTAGTAGCAGTGATAGTAGTAGCAGTTACAGTAGTAGCAGTGATAGTAGTAGCAGTGATAGTAGTAGCAGTGATAGTAGTAGCAGTGATAGTAGTAGCAGTTACAGTAGTAGCAGTGATAGTAGTAGCAGTGATAGTAGTAGCAGTGATAGTAGTAGCAGTGATTGTAGTAGCAGTGACAGTAGTAGCAGTGACAGTAGTAGCAGTGACAGTAGTAGCAGTGACAGTAGTAGCAGTTACAGTAGTAGCAGTGATAGTAGTAGCAGAGATAGTAGTAGCAGTTACAGTAGTAGCAGTGATAGTAGTAGCAGTGACAGTAGTAGCAGTTACAGTAGTAGCAGTGATAGTAGTAGCAGTTACAGTAGTAGCAGTGATAGTAGTAGCAGTTACAGTAGTAGCAGTGATAGTAGTAGCAGTGATAGTAGTAGCAGTGACAGTAGTAGCAGTGACAGTAGTAGCAGTGATAGTAGTAGCAGTTACAGTAGTAGCAGTGATAGTAGTAGCAGTTACAGTAGTAGCAGTGATAGTAGTAGCAGTGATAGTAGTAGCAGTGATAGTAGTAGCAGTAATAGTAGTAGCAGTGATAGTAGTAGCAGTGATAGCAGTAGCAGTTACAGTAGTAGCAGTTACAGTAGTAGCAGTTACAGTAGTAGCAGTGATAGTAGTAGCAGTTACAGTAGTAGCAGTGATAGTAGTAGCAGTTACAGTAGTAGCAGTGATAGTAGTAGCAGAGATAGTAGTAGCAGTGATAGTAGTAGCAGTGATAGTAGTAGCAGTGATAGTAGTAGCAGTGACAGTAGTAGCATTGACAGAAGCAGTGACAGTAGTAGCAGTGATAGTAGTAGCAGTGACAGTAGTAGCAGTGATAGTAGTAGCAGTGACAGTAGTAGCAGTGATAGTAGTAGCAGTGATAGTAGTAGCAGTGATAGTAGTAGCAGTGATAGTAGTAGCAGTTACAGTAGTAGCAGTTACAGTAGTAGCAGTGATAGTAGTAGCACTGACAGTAGTAGCAGTGACAGTAGTAGCAGTGATAGTAGTAGCAGTGATAGTAGTACCAGTGATAGTAGTAGCAGTGATAGTAGTAGCATTGACAGAAGCAGTGATAGTTGTAGCAGTGATAGTAGTAGCAGTGATAGTAGTAGCAGTGACAGTAGTAGCAGTGATAGTAGTAGCAGTGATAGTAGTAGCAGTGATAGTAGTAGCAGTGATAGTAGTAGCAGTGATAGTAGTAGCAGTGATAGTTGTAGCAGTAATAGTAGTAGCAGTGATAGTAGTAGCAGTGATAGTAGTAGCAGTGATAGTAGTAGCAGCGATAGTTGTAGCAGTGATAGTAGTAGCAGTGATAGTAGTAGCAGTGATAGCAGCAGCAGCAGCGATAGTAGTAGCAGTGATAGCAGTAGCAGTGATAGTAGTAGCAGTGATAGTTGTAGCATTGACAGAAGCAGTGATAGTTGTAGCAGTGATAGTAGTAGCAGTGATAGTAGTAGCAGTGATAGTAGTAGCAGTGATAGTAGTAGCAGCGATAGTAGTAGCAGTGATAGTAGTAACATTGACAGAAGCAGTGATAGTTGTAGCAGTGATAGTAGTAGCAGTGATAGTAGTAGCAGTGATAGTTGTAGCAGTGATAGTAGTAGCAGCGATAGTAGTACCAGTGATAGTAGTAGCAGTGATAGTAGTAGCATTGACAGAAGCAGTGATAGTTGTAGCAGTGATAGTAGTAGCAGTGATAGTAGTAGCAGTGACAGTAGTAGCAGTGATAGTAGTAGCAGTGATAGTAGTAGCAGTGATAGTAGTAGCAGTGATAGTTGTAGCAGTGATAGTAGTAGCAGTGATAGTAGTAGCAGTGATAGCAGTAGCAGTGATAGTAGTAGCAGTGATAGTAGTAGCAGTGATAGTTGTAGCAGTAATAGTAGTAGCAGTGATAGTAGTAGCAGTGATAGTAGTAGCAGTGATAGTAGTAGCAGTGATAGTTGTAGCAGTAATAGTAGTAGCAGTGACAGTAGTAGCAGTGATAGTTGTAGCATTGACAGAAGCAGTGATAGTAGTAGCAGTGACAGTAGTAGCATTGACAGAAGCAGTGATAGTTGTAGCAGTGCTAGTAGTAGCAGTGATAGTTGTAGCAGTGATAGTTGTAGCAGTGATAGTTGTAGCAGTAATAGTAGTAGCAGTGATAGTAGTAGCAGTGATAGTAGTAGCAGTGATAGTAGTAGCATTCATAGTAGTAGCAGTGATAGTTGTAGCAGTAATAGTAGTAGCAGCAATAGTAGTAGCAGTGATAGTAGCAGTGATAGTAGTAGCAGTGATAGTTGTAGCAGTGATAGTAGTAGCAGTGATAGTTGTAGCATTGACAGAAGCAGTGATAGTAGTAGCAGTGATAGTTGTAGCAGAGATAGTAGTAGCAGCAATAGTAGTAGCAGTGACAGTTGTAGCAGTGATAGTAGTAGCAGCAATAGTAGTAGCATTGACAGAAGCAGCAATAGTAGTAGCAGTGATAGTAGTAGCATTGACAGAAGCAGCAATAGTAGTAGCAGCAATAGTAGTAGCATTGACAGAAGCAGTGATAGTAGTAGCAGTGATAGTTGTAGCAGTGATAGTAGTAGCAGCAATAGTAGTAGCATTGACAGAAGCAGCAATAGTAATAGCAGTGATAGTAGTAGCAGTGACAGTAGTAGCATTGACAGAAGCAGTGATAGTTGTAGCAGTGATAGTAGTAGCAGTGACAGTAGTAGCATTGACAGAAGCAGTGATAGTAGTAGCAGTGATAGTAGTAGCAGTGATAGTAGTAGCAGTGATAGTAGTAGCAGCGATAGTAGTAGCAGTGACAGTAGTAGCAGTGACAGTAGTAGCAGTGATAGTAGTAGCAGTGACAGTAGTAGCAGTGATAGTAGTAGCAGTGACAGAAGCAGCGATAGTAGTACCAGTGATAGTAGTAGCATTGACAGAAGCAGTGACAGTAGTAGCAGTGATAGTAGTAGCAGTGATAGTAGTAGCAGTGATAGTAGTAGCAGCGATAGTAGTAGCAGTGATAGTAGTAGCAGTGATAGTAGTAGCAGCGATAGTAGTACCAGTGATAGTAGTAGCATTGACAGAAGCAGTGACAGTAGTAGCAGTGACAGTAGTAGCAGTGATAGTAGTAGCAGTGATAGTAGTAGCAGTGATAGTAGTACCAGTGATAGTAGTACCAGTTACAGTAGTAGCAGTGATAGTAGTAGCAGTTATAGTAGTAGCAGTGATAGTAGTAGCAGTGATAGTAGTAGCAGTGATAGTAGTACCAGTGATAGTAGTACCAGTTACAGTAGTAGCAGTGATAGTTGTAGCAGTGATAGTAGTAGCAGTGATAGTAGTAGCAGTTACAGTAGTAGCAGTGATAGTAGTAGCAGTGATAGTAGTACCAGTGATAGTAGTAGCAGTTACAGTAGTAGCAGTGATAGTAGTAGCAGCGATAGTAGTAGCTGTGATAGTAGTAGCAGTGATAGTAGTAGCAGTGATAGTAGTAGCAGTTACAGTAGTAGCAATGATAGTAGTAGCAGTGATAGTAGTAGCAGTGATAGTAGTAGCATTGACAGAAGCAGTGACAGCAGCAGCGATAGTAGTAGCAGCGATAATAGTAGCAGCGATAGTAGTAGCAGTGATAGTAGTAGCAGTGATAGTAGTAGCATTGATAGTAAAAGCAATGATAGTAGTAGCAGCGTAGTAGTAGCAGTGATAGTTGTATCAGTGATAGTAGTAGCAGTGATAGTAGTAGCAGTGATAGTAGTAGCAGCGATAGTAGTATCAGTGATAGTAGTAGCAGTGATAGTAGTAGCATTGATAGTAGTAGCAGTGATAGTAGTAGCAGCGATAGTAGTAGCAGTGATAGTAGTAGCAGTGATAGTAGTAGCAGCGATAATAGTAGCAGCGATAGTAGTAGCAGTGATAGTTGTAGCAGTGATAGTAGTAGCAGTGATAGTTGTAGCAGTGATAGTAGTAGCAGTGATAGTAGTAGCAGTGATAGTAGTAGCAGTAATAGTAGTAGCAGTGATAGTTGTAGCATCAATAGTAGTAGCAGTGATACTAATAGCAGCGATAGTAGTAGCAGTGATAGTAGTAGCAGTGATAGTTGTAGCAGTGATAGTAGTAGCAGTGATAGTAGTAGCAGTGATAGTTGTAGCAGTGATAGTTGTAGCAGTGATAGTAGTAGCAGTAATAGAAGTAACAGTGATAGTAGTACCAGTGATAGTAGTAGCAGTTACAGTAGTAGCAGTGATAGTAGCAGCAGTGATAGTAGTAGCAGTGATAGTAGTAGCAGTGATAGTAGTAGCATCAATAGTAGTAGCAGTGATACTAATAGCAGCGATAGTAGTAGCAGTGATAGTAGTAGCATTGACAGAAGCAGTGACAGTAGTAGCAGTTACAGTAGTAGCAGCGAGAGTAGTACCAGTGATAGTAGTAGCAGTGATAGTAGTAGCATTGACAGAAGCAGTGATAGTTGTAGCAGTGATAGTAGTAGCAGTGATAGTAGTAGCAGTGACAGTAGTAGCAGTGATAGTAGTAGCAGTGATAGTAGTAGCAGTGATAGTAGTAGCAGTGATAGTTGTAGCAGTGATAGTAGTAGCAGTGATAGTAGTAGCAGTGATAGTTGTAGCAGTAATAGTAGTAGCAGTGATAGTAGTAGCAGTGATAGTAGTAGCAGTGATAGTAGTAGCAGCGATAGTTGTAGCAGTGATAGTAGTAGCATTGACAGAAGCAGTGATAGTTGTAGCAGTGATAGTAGTAGCAGTGATAGTAGTAGCAGTGATAGTAGTAGCAGTGATAGTAGTAGCATTGACAGAAGCAGTGATAGTTGTAGCAGTGATAGTAGTAGCAGCGATAGTAGTAGCAGTGATAGTAGTAGCATTGACAGAAGCAGTGATAGTTGTAGCAGTGATAGTAGTAGCAGTGATAGTAGTAGCAGTGATAGTTGTAGCAGTGATAGTAGTAGCAGCGATAGTAGTACCAGTGATAGTAGTAGCAGTGATAGTAGTAGCATTGACAGAAGCAGTGATAGTTGTAGCAGTGATAGTAGTAGCAGTGATAGTAGTAGCAGTGACAGTAGTAGCAGTGATAGTAGTAGCAGTGATAGTAGTAGCAGTGATAGTAGTAGCAGTGATAGTTGTAGCAGTGATAGTAGTAGCAGTGATAGTAGTAGCAGTGATAGTAGTAGCAGTGATAGTAGTAGCAGTGATAGTAGTAGCAGTGATAGTAGTAGTAATAGTAGCAGCAATAGTAGTAGCAGTGATAGTAGTAGCAGTGATAGTAGTAGCAGTGATAGTAGTAGCAGTGATAGTAGTAGCAGTGATAGTAGTAGCAGTGATAGTAGTAGCAGTGATAGTAGTAGCAGTGATAGTTGTAGCAGTAATAGTAGTAGCAGTGACAGTAGTAGCAGTGATAGTTGTAGCATTGACAGAAGCAGTGATAGTAGTAGCAGTGACAGTAGTAGCATTGACAGAAGCAGTGATAGTTGTAGCCGTGATAGTAGTAGCAGTGATAGTTGTAGCAGTGATAGTTGTAGCAGTGATAGTTGTAGCAGTAATAGTAGTAGCAGTGATAGTAGTAGCAGTGATAGTAGTAGCAGTGATAGTAGTAGCATTGATAGTAGTAGCAGTGATAGTTGTAGCAGTAATAGTAGCAGTGATAGTAGTAGCAGTGACAATAGTAGTAGCAGCAATAGTAGTAGCAGTGATAGTAGTAGCAGTGATAGTTGTAGCATTGACAGAAGCAGTGATAGTAGTAGCAGTGATAGTTGTAGCATTGACAGAAGCAGTGATAGTAGTAGCAGTGATAGTTGTAGCAGAGATAGTAGTAGCAACAATAGTAGTAGCAGTGACAGTTGTAGCAGTGATAGTAGTAGCAGCAATAGTAGTAGCATTGACAGAAGCAGCAACAGTAGTAGCAGTGATAGTAGTAGCATTGACAGAAGCAGCAATAGTAGTAGCAGCAATAGTAGTAGCATTGACAGAAGCAGTGATAGTAGTAGCAATGATAGTTGTAGCAGTGATAGTAGTAGCAGCAATAGTAGAAGCATTGACAGAAGCAGCAATAGTAGTAGCAGTGATAGTAGTAGCAGTTACAGTAGTAGCATTGACAGAAGCAGTGATAGTTGTAGCAGTGATAGTAGTAGCAGTGACAGTAGTAGCATTGACAGAAGCAGTAATAGTAGTAGCAGTGATAGTAGTAGCAGTGATAGTAGTAGCAGCGATAGTAGTAGCAGTGACAGTAGTAGCAGTGACAGTAGTAGCAGTGATAGTAGTAGCAGTGACAATAGTAGCAGTGATAGTAGTAGCAGTGACAGAAGCAGCGATAGTAGTACCAGTGATAGTAGTAGCATTGACAGAAGCAGTGACAGTAGTAGCAGCGATAGTAGTACCAGTGATAGTAGTAGCAGTTACAGTAGTAGCAGTGATAGTAGTAGCAGTGATAGTAGTAGCAGTGATAGTAGTAGCAGTTACAGTAGTAGCAGTGATAGTAGTAGCAGCGATAATAGTAGCAGCGATAGTAGTAGCAGTGATAGTAGTAGCAGTGACAGTAGTAGCAGTGATAGTAGTAGCAGTGATAGTTGTAGCAGTGATAGTAGTAGCAGTGATAGTAGTAGCAGTGATAGTAGTAGCAGTGATAGTAGTAGCAGTGATAGTAAAAGCAATGATAGTAGTAGCAGCGTAGTAGTAGCAGTGATAGTTGTATCAGTGATAGTAGTAGCAGTGATAGTAGTAGCAGTGATAGTAGTAGAAGCGATAGTAGTAGCAGCGATAGTAGTATCAGTGATAGTAGTAGCAGTGATAGTAGTAGCATTGATAGTAGTAGCAGTGATAGTAGTAGCAGCGATAGTAGTAGCAGTTATAGTTGTAGCAGTGATAGTAGTAGCAGCGATAATAGTAGCAGCGATAGTAGTAGCAGTGATAGTTGTAGCAGTGATAGTAGTAGCAGTGATAGTTGTAGCAGTGATAGTAGTAGCAGTGATAGTAGTAGCAGTGATAGTAGTAGTAGTAATAGTAGTAGCAGTGATAGTAGTAGCAGCAATAGTAGTAGCAGTGATACTAATAGCAGCGATAGTAGTAGCAGTGATAGTAGTAGCAGTGATAGTAGTAGCAGTGATAGTAGTAGCAGTGATAGTAGTAGCAGTGATAGTAGTAGCAGTGATAGTTGTAGCAGTGATAGTAGTAGCAGTGATAGTAGTAGCAGTGATAGTAGTAGCAGTGATAGTAGTAGCAGTGATAGTAGTAGCAGTGATAGTAGTAGCAGTGACAGTAGTAGCAGTGATAGTAGTAGCAGTGATAGTAGTAGCATCAATAGTAGTAGCAGTGATACTAATAGCAGCGATAGTAGTAGCAGCGATAGTCGTAGCAGCAATAGTATTACCAGTGACAGTAGTAGCAGTGATAGTAGTAGCAGTGATAGTAGTAGCAGTGATAGTAGTAGCAGTGATAGTAGTAGCAGCGATAGTAGTAGCAGTGATAGTAGTAGCAGTGATAGTAGTAGCAGTGATAGTAGTAGCAGTGATAGTAGTAGCAGTGATAGTAGTAGCAGTGATAGTAGTAGCAGTGATAGTAGTAGCAGTGATAGTAGTAGCAGTGATAGTAGTAGCAGTGATAGTAGTAGCAGTGATAGTAGTAGCAGTGATAGTAGTAGCAGTGATAGTAGTAGCAGCGATAGTAGTAGCAGTGATAGTAGTAGCAGTGATAGTAGTAGCAGTGATAGTAGTAGCAGTGATAGTAGTAGCAGTGATAGTAGTAGCAGTGATAGTAGTAGCAGTGATAGTAGCAGCAGTGATAGTAGTAGCAGTGATAGTAGTAGCAGTGATAGTAGTAGCAGTGATAGTAGTAGCAGTGATAGTAGTAGCAGTGATAGTAGTAGCAGTGATAGTAGTAGCAGTGATAGTAGTAGCAGTGATAGTAGTAGCAGTGATAGTAGTAGCAGTGATAGTAGTAGCAGTGATAGTAGTAGCAGTGATAGTAGTAGCAGTGATAGTAGTAGCAGTGATAGTAGTAGCAGTGATAGTAGTAGCAGTGATAGTAGTAGCAGTGATAGTAGTAGCAGTGATAGTAGTAGCAGTGATAGTAGTAGCAGTGATAGTAGTAGCAGTGATAGTAGTAGCAGTGATAGTAGTAGCAGTGATAGTAGTAGCAGTGATAGTAGTAGCAGTGATAGTAGTAGCAGTGATAGTAGTAGCAGTGATAGTAGTAGCAGTGATAGTAGTAGCAGTGATAGTAGTAGCAGTGATAGTAGTAGCAGTGATAGTAGTAGCAGTGATAGTAGTAGCAGTGATAGTAGTAGCAGTGACAGTAGTAGCAGTGATAGTAGTAGCAGTGATAGTAGTAGCAGTGATAGTAGTAGCAGTGATAGTAGTAGCAGTGATAGTAGTAGCAGTGATAGTAGTAGCAGTGATAGTAGTAGCAGTGATAGTAGTAGCAGTGATAGTAGTAGCAGTGATAGTAGTAGCAGTGATAGTAGTAGCAGTGATAGTAGTAGCAGTGATAGTAGTAGCAGTGATAGTAGTAGCAGTGATAGTAGTAGCAGTGATAGTAGTAGCAGTGATAGTAGTAGCAGTGATAGTAGTAGCAGTGATAGTAGTAGCAGTGATAGTAGTAGCAGTGATAGTAGTAGCAGTGATAGTAGTAGCAGTGATAGTAGTAGCAGTGATAGTAGTAGCAGTGATAGTAGTAGCAGTGATAGTAGTAGCAGTGACAGTAGTAGCAGTGATAGTAGTAGCAGTGATAGTAGTAGCAGTGATAGTAGTAGCAGCAATAGTAGTAGCAGTGACAGTAGTAGCAGTGATAGTAGTAGCAGTGATAGTAGTAGCAGTGATAGTAGTAGCAGTGACAGTAGTAGCAGTGATAGTAGTAGCAGTGATAGTAGTAGCAGTGATAGTAGTAGCAGTGACAGTAGTAGCAGTGACAGTAGTAGCAGTGATAGTAGTAGCAGTGATAGTAGTAGCAGTGATAGTAGTAGCAGTGATAGTAGTAGCAGTGATAGTAGTAGCAGTGATAGTAGTAGCAGTGACAGTAGTAGCAGTGATAGTAGTAGCAGTGATAGTAGTAGCAGTGATAGTAGTAGCAGTGATAGTAGTAGCAGTGATAGTAGTAGCAGTGATAGTAGTAGCAGTGATAGTAGTAGCAGTGATAGTAGTAGCAGTGATAGTAGTAGCAGTGATAGTAGTAGCAGTGACAGTAGTAGCAGTGATAGTAGTAGCAGTGATAGTAGTAGCAGTGATAGTAGTAGCAGTGATAGTAGTAGCAGTGATAGTAGTAGCAGTGATAGTAGTAGCAGTGATAGTAGTAGCAGTGATAGTAGTAGCAGTGATAGTAGTAGCAGTGATAGTAGTA
>JAWQFJ010001142.1:334078-383902 GCA_034096865.1 Theodoxus fluviatilis
AGGTCCTACAGACTTTATTAGTCTGTCTGTGTGTCTGTCTGTCCCGACTCCACGGCCTATATCTCAAAAACTACTGGACGGATTTCCTTGAGATTTTGCACACTGACTGGAAGTTAGGTCCGATTCAATATTATCAAATTTTCAGAATCGAGGTTTGAAAAGAAAGTGACTTTTTTACATTTTGGTGTTTCAATGAAAACGATTCAACAGACTCCATTTTGCAAAATCTGTGACGTCATCATTTGACGTCGAATAACGTGACGTCATTTGCGAGGAGATTTTTGAAGGAGGGTGAATAGAATAGAATAGAATAGAATTCTTCGGCTTGCTTAGGCGTCCAGGGCCTATCGCCGATTCTGGTAGTTCTCTGGCTGTATTTTTATTGTTCTTGGCCCGTATTCACGACGGCGATTTATCTTTTTAACACTCGATTTATCTCCTATCCCCGATTTATCTTGACTTCGGTTTAAATTCTCCTATTCATGACGGCGATTTAGCCCTAAACTCGCGTCAAAGCAGAGTGTTAAACTATTCTCCCGAAGTCGGCAAGATAAATAGATAAACCGGGGTTATCGAGAGAGGCAAGATGGCAGCGATTGTGCTTAAGAAACGAATTCATGACAATCTGTTAAGGAAAAACCGAGTATTCCGAGACCGAAGGCACCCGTTAGAAGTATTTAATGATGAAGAGGTGTTCAGAAAGATTCGATTCCATCGAAAGGAAATCTTGGCCATCACCGACGAGATCCATAAAGAAATCAGTCGAACCCAGAATTATTCAAAGGCACAGCAACCGAAAGAATGACGTCGTCAGGCAAGTCCTTCTTGCGCTTAGATTTTATGTAAGCGGCGCATTTCAGGACCAACACACTCATTTCGGTTTCACTGAAGTTTTTTGCCCTTGCCTTTCTCTCTTTTTTCTTGCTAGCCATTTTTTTCTATCTACTCCACGTATTTAGATATAGATCAGTGTCTACGCGAAGAAAACACAACGTAACCACGGTAACCACACACGGTGTGTGCGTGAATCACTGAATGAGTACGAATGCACATGTCTGGGTTGAACATCTATAATACACTTCCTCCTCTGTGTGACTGTGTGAGTGTTAATTCAGCGTCTATGACATGCCAAAGAAAAGCAAAGCATGTCATAATAGGAGCTTCCTGAACCTATCCATCATGTTTAAAATATATGGTTGATTGTTCCTGGGCCGATAGCTTAGAAATGGATTTACATGCTTTACAAATACTCCGTCATTGTAATTCTCTAATGGCTCAGCTGGTAGAGCGTTCGACTCTTGGTCATGCATGACCAGGTTTGATTCTGGGCTGAAACTTTTTTTTTCTTCTCTTTTTTCGAGAGGTTGTGGTTTTGTTGTGTTTTTATGTGTGTTTTCTCCCTCTTTTCTCGAGAGGTTGCGGGTTCGAACCCAATCTTTTCTTAAATGCCAAAACCTGGAGGTTCAGCGCCAGCGGTTTTTATTTTTAAATACGCGATGGCGAAGATGATGACTATGATGATGACAACGGTGACAAAAAGTGAAGCAAAGTGTACCACTGACAAACAAATGGGGGAGGAGTAAAACAGAGTAAAACAGAGTAAAACAGAGCAAAATGCGCGATACCGGAAGTAGGCTTTGACGTAAGTGGGAACGCCGACCACAAGGCACCTTGTTACTAGGCAACGGCGTCATGGAAGCCCGAGGCGCTGCCCTCTCGTACTGTTTGCAGAAACAGCGTCCCTGTTGACCGTCAGTCGACACGTGGAGTTACCACCGCTTCTCAGTCGCTCCAGCAGAGCTGGCGTCCCATTCAATAGCCACGGGGACGACAGAATCAACTTCAGTCCACAAACACGAGCCTGGTCGTAACTGGCACGGATTTGATTTGGTTGTAATCTCCACTTCGGCGCTTTGCTCGTGTCCAGTAGATGTTTGAACGCACTAAGGTTGAGTTTTTATTTTTGCCCGGAGAGTGCCACACAAGAGAGCAGGTAGAGAAACACGAAACGAGGGCATCACGCACGCACGCACACACACACACACACACACACACACACACACACACACACACACACACACACAAACGGAAGGAGGGGGAATGAGGGGGGAGGAGGGGGGGAGGGGGAAGGAGGGGGGAAGGAGGGGGAAGGGAAGAAGGCGAAACATATACGCAGTCAGCCAGCCAGCAAAGGGGTAGGGGTGGAAGAGAGAAAATGGAGAATAACAACCTATAGAGAAAGAGGAAAATGGTGGTGAAAGAAAGGAACAATACGAGAAGAGAAAGAACGATACAAACAATTTTTTGAAAATGTAAGAAGGTGTGAAAGCGGGAACATAATACCGTGAAAAATGTTAATTAGCAGTTCCAAACATTTCTTATCTGGTGCCTTCACTACAGTCGTATCAAGTCGACATCAAATCCTCTACACAAAACCTACACAAATGCTAGTAGACCTCAAGTCCTTGTTTCCGACACTGTCCTGACATGAGCGCCCACTCTTCAGCCTGACCAGGGTACGCGGGCAGATCCGTAGATGATAGTCATGAAATTCAATCTTACGTTGGCCAATGAAGTCTGGCGGTAGATATGCAGGGACTGTCCTTGCTTTGTGTGGGTTCGGGCGACGCGTACCTCCACTACAGCACGAGGCCGTTATGGTTCTGTTCCAGCATTACAAGGGAAGCCAGGTACGCCGGCCTGCCACGTGATTCAAATCACACAAATGATGGCAACGATGTCCGTATGAGCTAACGTTTTTGATGTGAAGGACAAAACTGACCACGCCTTTGTCCACCTGTGCCTTGGACACAGGATACGACCACTGTCTCCAGCGACTGACACGGGACAAATTCCACGTCGTTGCCGATATAACTGAGAAAATGTACAAATAGAGAACAATCGAATCAATTAATGAATAATGAATTGAGATTAACAACTTTTCAGCCTTTAAAGGCGATGTAGGACCACTGATCACGAATATCAAGACCGGGTTACAACAAGTCGCCTCCATTTCCCCTGACCTAGTTACTCGCCTTTGACAAATCGCGCAGTGAGTCTTTTCTCCCCCTCCCCCCCCCCCCCCCCCCCAAACCCCAGGGGGTGCACAAGTAACGCCGATACAAACTGACACGTGGATCTCATGCTCCTCAAATATCACAATAGGACTTTACTAGTTGCGTAATTAAGAAGTATCATTATTCTGTGCTGTCTACTGGGTCATACCAACATGTATATTTTCAGCCCAAATGTTAAAGAAGCAAGTGATGTACATCACTTCATTGTTTCTGCTTGACCTGTCAACAGCTTAGGTCCCACTGCTGAAAAAGACCGATTCCAAAGCCATTTATATATTTTCGCGGGACAGTACACGTGGTCGTGTTAGGCCGCGGGACAGTACATGTGGTCGTGTTAGGCCGCGGGACAGTACATGTGGTCGTGTTAGGCCGCGGGACAGTACATGTGTCGTGTCAGGCCGCGGGACAGTACATGTGGTCGTGTTAGGCCGCGGGACAGTACATGTGGTCGTGTCAGGCCGCGGGACAGTACATGTGGTCGTGTCAGGCCGCGGGACAGTACATGTGGTCGTGTTTGGCCGCGGGACAGTACATGTGTCGTGTCAGGCCGCGGGACAGTACATGTGTCGTGTCAGGCCGCGGGACAGTACATGTGTCGTGTCAGGCCGCGGGACAGTACATGTGTCGTGTCAGGCCGCGGGACAGTACACGTGTCGTGTCAGGCCGCGGGACAGTACATGTGGTCGTGTCAGGCCGCGGGACAGTACATGTGTCGTGTCAGGCCGCGGGACAGTACATGTGTCGTGTCAGGCCGCGGGACAGTACATGTGGTCGTGTCAGGCCGCGGGACAGTACATGTGTCGTGTCAGGCCGCGGGACAGTACATGTGTCGTGTCAGGCCGCGGGACAGTACATGTGGTCGTGTTAGGCCGCGGGACAGTACATGTGGTCGTGTCAGGCCGCGGGACAGTACATGTGGTCGTGTCAGGCCGCGGGACAGTACATGTGTCGTGTCAGGCCGCGGGACAGTACATGTGTCGTGTCAGGCCGCGGGACAGTACATGTGTCGTGTCAGGCCGCGGGACAGTACATGTGTCGTGTCAGGCCGCGGGACAGTACATGTGTCGTGTCAGGCCGCGGGACAGTACACGTGTCGTGTCAGTCCGCGGGACAGTACATGTGTCGTGTCAGGCCGCGGGACAGTACATGTGTCGTGTCAGGCCGCGGGACAGTACATGTGTCGTGTCAGGCCGCGGGACAGTACACGTGTCGTGTCAGGCCGCGGGACAGTACATGTGTCGTGTCAGGCCGCGGGACAGTACATGTGTCGTGTCAGGCCGCGGGACAGTACATGTGTCGTGTCAGGCCGCGGGACAGTACACGTGTCGTGTCAGGCCGCGGGACAGTACATGTGGTCGTGTCAGGCCGCGGGACAGTACATGTGTCGTGTCAGGCCGCGGGACAGTACACGTGTCGTGTCAGGCCGCGGGACAGTACATGTGTCGTGTCAGGCCGCGGGACAGTACATGTGTCGTGTCAGGCCGCGGGACAGTACACGTGTCGTGTCAGGCCGCGGGACAGTACATGTGGTCGTGTCAGGCCGCGGGACAGTACACGTGTCGTGTCAGGCCGCGGGACAGTACATGTGGTCGTGTTAGGCCGCGGGACAGTACACGTGTCGTGTCAGGCCGCGGGACAGTACATGTGTCGTGTCAGGCCGCGGGACAGTACATGTGTCGTGTCAGGCCGCGGGACAGTACACGTGTCGTGTCAGGCCGCGGGACAGTACACGTGTCGTGTCAGGCCGCGGGACAGTACATGTGTCGTGTCAGGCCGCGGGACAGTACACGTGTCGTGTCAGGCCGCGGGACAGTACATGTGTCGTGTCAGGCCGCGGGACAGTACATGTGTCGTGTCAGGCCGCGGGACAGTACATGTGGTCGTGTCAGGCCGCGGGACAGTACACGTGTCGTGTCAGGCCGCGGGACAGTACATGTGGTCGTGTTAGGCCGCGGGACAGTACACGTGTCGTGTCAGGCCGCGGGACAGTACACGTGTCGTGTCAGGCCGCGGGACAGTACATGTGTCGTGTCAGGCCGCGGGACAGTACACGTGTCGTGTCAGGCCGCGGGACAGTACACGTGTCGTGTCAGGCCGCGGGACAGTACATGTGTCGTGTCAGGCCGCGGGACAGTACACGTGTCGTGTCAGGCCGCGGGACAGTACATGTGGTCGTGTCAGGCCGCGGGACAGTACACGTGTCGTGTCAGGCCGCGGGACAGTACATGTGTCGTGTCAGGCCGCGGGACAGGTCACGTGGTCGTGTCAGGCCGCGGGACAGTACACGTGTCGTGTCAGGCCGCGGGACAGTACATGTGTCGTGTCAGGCCGCGGGACAGTACACGTGGTCGTGTCAGGCCGCTTTGAAGGTAGAAGGAAGAAGAAGTAGAGGACAGACGAACGAGACGAAAGGTAAAGTGTAAAGCGGTTTGAGCACCGATCAATGGTGAAAAGTCGCTATATAAAATCACACCTTTACCTTTACCTTTACGAAAGAACAACTTGTAGAAGAAAGAAGATAAAGGAAGAAGTAGAAGAAAAGAGAAAGAAGCAGAAGAAAGTAGAAGAAAGAAGCAGAAGAATAAAGAAGCAGAAAAAGAAGAAAGAATAAAGAAGCAGAAGAAGAAAGAAGAACGTAGTAGTAGTAGTAGTAGTAGTAGTAGTAGTAGTAGTAGTAGAAGTAGAAGAAGAAGAAGAAGAAGAAGAAGAAGAAGAAGAAGAAGAAGAAGAAGAAGAAGAAGAAGAAGAACGGGTGGAACATGGAGATAACAAATTAATTTGAAAGAGATCAAACGTATGTGTGCACACAAGAAAACGGGAGCGATTTTGCTGAAATGTGCAAATCGTTTTGAACCATTAACGTCAAAAACATTCTAGTCACTAGGATACTACACGTTTCTCCAGGAGGCCCTAGCGTGTGCTTACGCGTGACGATCTGCTGTGACTGTTGATCTACGATCTCAGATCAGGCGAGAGGTGGTGTAGATTGCTCTGTAGGGGAGGGAAGTGGACGCCCTCTAGTGGCCGATAGCCCGTGTCCCCAGGTTCGACAACTCACCCATACATCTCTGCTGCGACCTCTGTGTAGGTCTCGCTTCGGTTCCCTCGTCCTTGATCAATCGCTCTCTGCCTGCCGAGCAGACGATACGATGTGGAGAGGAGCGTTCGTTTCTTTAGGTGGAGGGAAGCCTCGTCAAAGCTGGCCCCAGACTGTTTACATCTGATCTATGGCCCTCGGAGATTATATCCACACCTTCGTATCGCTTGAGCAAGCAGGCAAGTATCTCCCACTGTCCTATGACCGCTGAACTTACTCATGCAGTGCTTCTGACCCAGACCTCCACAGATCCACGTCTACCGATAGATGGACTTCGTACATCCGCGTGACTACCGTTTCAATGAAAATTGTCCCTCGTCAGTCATTCCTATTATTACTTTAAAGTCATCCTCGTGGAATTTGTATTTGACGACATCATAAGGAGCAAACGGACATGGGCGTGACATCAATAGGCCCCACTACATCCTCAAATGTGAACACACGCCCCAAAACACCCCCCCCCCCCCCAAAAAAAAAAAAGAACAACAAAAAAACCACAAACAAACAAAACACACACACACACACACACACACACACACACACACACACACACACACACACACACACACACACAACGGTACACAGGATCTCAACAATACTTTGTCGATCTGGACACTACCGATGCTTCAATTCAGTTTTGTTAGAAGAAACAAAGCTGCTAATGGCTACGATCTAAATGATGGCCATATAACCGCCTCGTGCCCCCAACACACCCTGCTCCTGAAGCTCAGCCAAGGGCGGCGCCAAGCAGCCTGATGGCAAGGGGACTTGGTCATGATTTTCATACTCGATTTATGCACAGAATTCACAGGGATCGGAGTTACACTCACGAGAAACTTGACAGAGGGGGGTCCCCCTCAAGGCGTTTCCAGAATCCCGTCATGGAAATATCCAGGGTTTCAGTCATTCTGGTGTATTTTCTATTCACCTTTCAGTAGTTAATTCCACGTCTACCAAACCTGGATGCAAGTTCATCCCGCTCCAACAAAAGGAACTAGTTCTTCTACTGCTAGTCTTTTAGAAACACAGTGTAATTCGTTCTACAGGTATATGCAGTAAGCCCAAGACTAAGTATTGTCTAACTTACACTGTACTCCATTTAATACTTTGAAAATTTGTTTTTGTGAGAATTGTTGAAGACCAGGTTTCAAATTTTAAAACCGCCTTATTTTACCCCGCCAAGTCCGATACCTGTCACAGATAGATCGACGACCTTGGGTCTAATCTCGCCGAAGAAATTAACTACTGAATCCAGCTTCAATTTATTCTGTCTTTTAAAATGTTCATCCCATCACAAAGTTCACAGCGTGGAGCGTAACTCAATGCTATCAATTTCCAATTAACGATACACAAATAATTGACGTAGATTTTATGTTGCTTCACTTAAAAAAAAACTTTAGGCACTAAGTCTCCCCAAAACCCCGAGGGATGGTCGTGCTCACGAGAGTGCATCAATAACGTATACGTTTACGTCCTTCAACCCTCGTGTAAAGACTTGTTTATACTCGCACTGTTCTCTGCTCAAAACACTTCTTGGACTCAAGCAGGCGCGAAGCGTGCTTCAGGCCTTGCTGCTTCAGGCCTTGCTGCTCCAGGCCTTGCTGCTTCAGGCCTTGCTGCTCCAGGCCTTGCTGCTCCAGGCCTTGCTGCTTCAGGCCTTGCTGCTCCAGGCCTTGCTGCTTCAGGCCTTGCTGCTCCAGGCCTTGCTGCTCCAGGCCTTGCTGCTCCAGGCCTTGCTGCTCCAGGCCTTGCTGCTCCAGGCCTTGCTGCTCCAGGCCTTGCTGCTCCAGGCCTTGCTGCTCCAGGCCTTGCTGCTCCAGGCCTTGCTGCTCCAGGCCTTGCTGCTCCAGGCCTTGCTGCTCCAGGCCTTGCTGCTCCAGGCCTTGCTGCTCCAGGCCTTGCTGCTCCAGGCCTTGCTGCTCCAGGCCTTGCTGCTCCAGGCCTTGCTGCTCCAGGCCTTGCTGCTCCAGGCCTTGCTGCTCCAGGCCTTGCTGCTTCAGGCCTTGCTGCTCCAGCCTTGCTGCTCCAGCCTTGCTGCTCCAGGCCTTGCTGCTTCAGGCCTTGCTGCTCCAGGCCTTGCTGCTTCAGGCCTTGCTGCTCCAGGCCTTGCTGCTTCAGGCCTTGCTGCTCCAGGCCTTGCTGCTTCAGGCCTTGCTGCTCCAGGCCTTGCTGCTCCAGGCCTTGCTGCTCCAGGCCTTGCTGCTCCAGGCCTTGCTGCTTCAGGCCTTGCTGCTTCAGGCCTTGCTGCTCCAGTCTTTGCTCAAGGACGACGCCAGGCAACTTCACCCACCAGGGATTATCCCAGACTCGAGCAAGAAATGAAAGACGACACCCCTGTCAGAACATCCCGACAAAATCCTGGCTTGATAGACATGGCCGTCTCTTTTTGTTGGCTTGCAAATGCCTGCTATAACTTCTTGATTAGCTCTGGAATACCTGCTGAGGTATTTGTGGCTGACGTGTGACCAAGAATAGTCCTCGAAGAGGTGTACTGGTGCTTTGAATAAACTGCCCGCTGCAACGACCCAGTCTTTCTTTGCGTTTAGCGCCCAAGCACACAAAAAAGACACCCGCCCCCACCTAGCCCCCCCCCCCTTGCCCCCCTTGCCCCCCCCCCCCACCCCACCCCCCACCCCAAGGCTTTCTTGTTTTTAAGATACGAGATCAGCCGATAAGATTTTGACAATAAGAATCCCATTCAATGCATTTTTTACGAGCAATCGTGTGGGCACTCGAAGATAGCGTCTGAGTCGAGATTACACAGGGCGTCTTGTCAGTCTGACAATGACGTTTTCATGACTTCCGTACGACCTCAGAGATTCTCGTCCCAAAGAGAAGGCAGCACGGCTTTTCCTCGAGTTACAGCATACTACAACCCCTGGATATCGAGTTACAGCATACTACAACCCCTGGGTATCGTCACAGCATACTACAAGCCCTGGGTATCGAGTCACAGCATACTACAAGCCCTGGGTATCGAGTCACAGCATACTACAAGCCCTGGGTATCGTCACAGCATACTACAACCCCTGGATATCGAGTCACAGCATACTACAAGCCCTGGGTATCGAGTCACAGCATACTACAAGCCCTGGGTATCGAGTCACAGCATACTACAAGCCCTGGATATCGAGTCACAGCATACTACAAGCCCTGGATATCGAGTCACAGCATACTACAAGCCCTGGGTATCGAGTCACAGCATACTACAACCCCTGGGTATCGAGTCACAGCATACTACAAGCCCTGGGTATCGAGTCACAGCATACTACAACCCCTGGGTATCGAGTCACAGCATACTACAAGCCCTGGGTATCGTCACAGCATACTACAACCCCTGGGTATCGAGTCACAGCATACTACAAGCCCTGGATATCGAGTCACAGCATACTACAAGCCCTGGATATCGAGTCACAGCATACTACAAGCCCTGGGTATCGTCACAGCATACTACAACCCCTGGATATCGAGTCACAGCATACTACAAGCCCTGGGTATCGTGTCACAGCATACTACAACCCCTGGGTATCGAGTCACAGCATACTACAAGCCCTGGGTATCGTCACAGCATACTACAACCCCTGGGTATCGAGTCACAGCATACTACAACCCCTGGGTATCGAGTCACAGCATACTACAACCCATGGATATCGAGTCACAGCATACTACAACCCCTGGGTATCGAGTCACAGCATACTACAACCCCTGGGTATCGAGTCACAGCATACTACAACCCCTGGTTATCGAGTCACAGCATACTACACCCCCTGGGTATCGAGTTACAGCATACTACAAGCCCTGGGTATCGAGTCACAGCATACTACAACCCCTGGGTATCGTCACAGCATACTACAACCCCTGGGTATCGTGTCACAGCATACTACAAGCCCTGGGTATCGAGTCACAGCATACTACACCCCCTGGGTATCGAGTTACAGCATACTACAAGCCCTGGGTATCGTCACAGCATACTACAAGCCCTGGGTATCGAGTCACAGCATACTACAAGCCCTGGGTATCGTGTCACAGCATACTACAAGCCCTGGGTATCGTGTCACAGCATACTACATCCCCTGGGTATCGAGTCACAGCATACTACAACCCCTGGTTATCGAGTCACAGCATACTACACCCCCTGGGTATCGAGTCACAGCATACTACAACCCCTGGGTATCGTGTCACAGCATACTACAACCCCTGGGTATCGAGTCACAGCATACTACAACCCCTGGGTATCGAGTCACAGCATACTACAACCCCTGGGTATCGAGTCACAGCATACTACACCCCCTGGGTATCGTGTCACAGCATACTACAACCCCTGGGTATCGAGTCACAGCATACTACAACCCCTGGGTATCGTGTCACAGCATACTACAACCCCTGGGTATCGAGTCACAGCATACTACAAGCCCTGGGTATCGTGTCACCGCATACTACAACCCCTGGGTATCGAGTCACAGCATACTACAAGCCCTGGGTATCGTCACAGCATACTACAACCCCTGGGTATCGAGTCACAGCATACTACAAGCCCTGGGTATCGTCACAGCATACTACAACCCCTGGGTATCGAGTCACAGCATACTACAAGCCCTGGGTATCGAGTCACAGCATACTAAAACCCCTGGGTATCGAGTCACAGCATACTACAACCCCTGGGTATCGAGTCACAGCATACTACAACCCCTGGGTATCGAGTCACAGCATACTACAACCCCTGGTTATCGAGTCACAGCATACTACAACCCCTGGTTATCGAGTCACAGCATACTACAAGCCCTGGTTATCGAGTCACAGCATACCACAACCCCTGGGTATCGAGTTACAGCATACTACAACCCCTGGGTATCGAGTCACAGCATACTACATCCCCTGGGTAACAAGGACAGGAGGGAATGGTCATGGATGCCCGCCCGACAGCTCTAACGCACAAACACATGAACATGCTTATGTTGAGCTCACACACACACACACACACACACACACACACGCACGCATGGGCGTGCACACACGCACGCACGCGCGCGCACGTACACACGCGCACATGCACACACTGGCACACATACAGGCACACACACACACACACACACACACACACACACACGCACACGGCCATTCGTGTGAAAGCCTGCACACACGCTCACTTACATACTGAATACATACATTCATACCATACGTGCAAATGCACGGGGCTTCCAGCCAGCAAACAGTAGTTATTTAAAGCCACACGGATCGGCGTGTAACTTCCACCCCATCCAGGGCCACAAGTGTAATGACAGTAGAAACAGTTCCTAAGGACTGGGTGTGGCCCTGGTGCCTAGTTGTGTGCATTGCTGTCAATGATGCGTTTGCTACCTGCAGTCAGTGATGGTTACACTGGCTCAAAGATGACTGAAAAAGTGCAAAGTGATTTGAGCTTCGGGCACTGGACGAAAAGGACGGTATAAAAATCTACACATCATACTGATTGTCGTACATTATCAAGCACTTAAAATCAATCTCTCTCTCTCTCTCTCTCTCTCTCTCTCTCTCTCTCTCTCTCTCTTTCTCTCTCTCTCTCTCCCCTTGTTCACCACCAAGTTATCATGTAACCTGCTTTAATTAGATCTTGTACAAAGGGCGAAAGCCAATACAACCCAGCTTACCGGGTGTATTAGAAAACTCCAATGCTTGTCATCAGATGCCTTCTTTAAAATGTTTGACGCCCAAGTGCTCAGTGTACTGTTGTACTCTTGAGAAGTTTTGGGACTGCGTGATTGTTTTGTTATTGAATCTGTACATCTGGAAGCATTGAAAAGATTACTTAATTTGCCCATTAAAGTACCAAATGTAATTGTATATGGGGAAACTGGCAGACATCCTCTTTTCGTGAATGATATCATTCGTTCTGTGAGATACTGGATCAGAGTACTTCGTATGGAAACTTCTCGTTACCCACACATGACTTATAGAATGCAGCTGAACTCGCATCCACAGAATTGGGCATATCAGATTAAGGAGATAATATGTAAATATGGTTTTGAGCACGTATGGGTCTCCCAGACAGTACCCAATGAAAGAACTTATAAAAGAATTGAAGAACCGCATTGTCTCGGTGTATCGTAGTAACTGGGAACAAACATTGTTTAGTAGTGGAAGATATTCATTTTATCGTCAAATAAAGACGCATTGGGGTAGAGAGAATTATTTATATGCGATAGATAAAAAACCATTCCGAGATGTGTACATTCAGTTTCGTTCTGGCTTTAGTGAATTATACCATCACAAATTTCGTTACTCTCGGGACAATCCAGATAATTTATACACTTGTCCAGCTTGTATGGAAGAAATTGAAAATGAATTTCACATGCTTTATGTTTGCCCAGTTTATGAAGACCTTAGAGAAAAATATTTATCTCACATTAATGACTTTCGAAGAGTGGAACAAATATTTGGCAGTGACCCTAGTGTAATAAGATCATTAGCAATGTTCCTATATCACGCTCTGAAAAGAAGACGTGACGCGGTGGACATTTTCAATGCCGATGAGTTCAATGTGTTTCCGTTGTGACAGGCCGGTGGCCTCACAAATAAACAAGTTCGTTCGTTCGTTCGTTCGTTCGTTCGTTCTCTCTCTCTCTCCCTCCCTCCCTCTCTCCTCCCCCCCCCCCCCCCCAATCCTCCCTCAAACACACACACATGCTCGCACGAACACGCGCGCGCACGAGCACACAGAGAAACTGATATCGGTAACGCACACTCCATTGATGAGGAAGCCCTATTCAAACCTTGAGGGGTGGGGAGTCAAGTGTGTATGTGTGTGTGCGTGCGTGCGTGCGTGCGTGTGTGTATATGTGCGTGCGTGCGTGTGTGTATGTGTGCGTGCGTGCGTGCGTGCGTGTGTGTATGTGTGTGTGCTTGCGCGTGTGTGTGTGTGCGTGCGTGTGTGTATGTGTGCGTGCGTGCGTGCGTGTGTGTATGTGTGTGTGCTTGCGTGTGTGTATGTGTGCGTGCGTGCGTGTGTGTATAGAGGAAGAGGGAGGGGGGAAGGAGACGACGATAGAAATGTCGGGCGGACAAACGGTAGAACAGGACAAAGACGGACAAACAAACGGACAGACAGAGGCAGGGAGGCAAACGGAAAGCATGAATGCCGGCAGACAGTCAGGCAGTCAAACACAAAGGCAGGCAGGTACACAGAATGGCGCGCAGGCAGACAGATGACAGGCACGCATGCATGCATTCAGCGTGGCTGAGACTATAGTGAATATAGTCTCAGCAACAGGTTGGTCACGTGACTTCGGCTCCACATTCCAATGATGTTACCAATCAAAACTCAACATGATCAAAAGACCATCGAGAGTAAAAAGAGACGATTCTATTTCACTCTAATTATTTATCTCGATAGATAAACGTAAATTTGGTGTTATAATTTAGCGCAAACGTAGTCTAAAAGATTTTCAGGAAATCATTTCAGAACTACATTTAGCGCAAACGTAGTCTAAAAGGTTGTAAAATGCCGTGAGCACGTGCGACTGTGTATACACTCAATTTTTGGAACTAGTATAAACGCAGCGAAAAGGATTCCTGTGGCTCCAGGTTGGTGGCATGAATTTATGGTTACACTCTCGCCAGTAAATGCTTTCTGGCCGGAACCTGTGGTCTAACTGCCTTCACACTGTTTGACGAGTTGCTGGAGTCCACACTTCAATGATTCGTGTATCGACTGATGGAGTCGGTAAGTGATTTAACCTACATTCCGTTGCTATAAGGGTAATTGTCATGAATATAAAGAGAGATCCCAGACTTTTTCAGCCTGTGTGTCCGTCCATGTGTCCAGTATCTGTCTTTGTTTGATCAAACTGCTGAGCAGACTGTTTGGAGTTGAGCAGACTGATCAATTTAAATTCGGTGTCCGAGTGTAGCACAACAAGTGGAGAATACACTCAACGATGGAAAACTTTTTGTGGTATGCTTGGAATGGAAGAATTAAGGCTATCACGTGACCAACCTGTTGCTGAGACTATATTATAGTCTCAGCCACGCTGAATGGCATGCATGTAGGCAGGCAGGCAGTCAAACACAAAGGCAGGCAAGCAGGCAGGCAGGCAAGCAGGCAGGCAGGCAGGCAGGCAGGCAGGCAAGCAAGGCAGGCAGGCAGGCAGGCAGGCAAAAAGGCAGACAGGCAGGCAAAAAGCCAGGCAGGCAGGCAGGCGAAAAGGCAGGCAGGCAAAAAGGCAGGCGAAAGACAGGCAAAGAATGACATTGGACAGAAATGGCAGCTAGTGGAGAGACGGAGGAGCACACTCGGGAGGAAGGCAGGCAGGTTGGAAAGTATTCAGGCAGGCAGGCAGACCAGTCGTCAGGGAAACAACAACATTTCCACTGCATTTTTTTCTCCCCAGCAACTGTCTCTGTGTAAGCTTCCACGAAGTCTTTCCAGGTTCACCCAAAGCTCATGTCAAGGACACAAGGAAAGACAGCGGAAGAGACTGACTTGGCGACTGAAGAAATCGAGTCCGCAAATTCGGTCTTGTGGTATTGTGGTATTGTGGTATAGTGGTATTGTGGTATAGTGGTATTGTGGTATTGTGGTATTGTGGTATTGTGGTATTGTGGTATAGTGGTATTGTGGTATTGTGGTATTGTGGTATTGTGGTATTGTGGTATTGTGGTATTGTGGTATTGTGGTATTGTGGTATTGTGGTATTGTGGTATTGTGGTATTGTGGTATTGTGGTATTGTGGTATTGTGCCAGGCACAGAAGAATGCCCTCCTCATCGAACACAGATCAGTCAAAGCTGATCCGACGAGTGGCTGTCAGGATGGTCGAGGCAGTCCACGGCTTCGTTTTCCACAGGACAGGAATACTGACTCATCCTTGGCATGAGGGGGGGGGGGTGGGGGGTGGGGGGGGGGGGTGGAGGTGGGGGGGGGGGGGTCATTCGTGCCAGACATCTGGGCAAACGAAAGATTCCTTGATAACTTTTAGGATAGTTTGACACTTGCTTCTGTTTGTATTTTGTATTTGTTTTTCAAAGAAGACAAATCTAAACTAAAGTTACCTTAGAACGTCAAGAATGCCAAGTTATTAGAGAAGATAAATTTCATACTCCACGGGTTATTCTTTGATCACGATGCAAGTACATTTCGGACTTCGTTGGTAGATCCCTATGCGTTGTGGGTAAGAAGAGACCCATCGTGTCTGCGATTCGTAACTGGCGACTAACAAGCGAAACTGAGATGTCTTGCCTACTCTAACTAGCACAAGTAACTGCGTTGCAAATGGCCTTACTTCACTACAAGGCCAGACAGGCCGTACAACTCCTTACATCCATTCATTATTGATGGTAGAAATAAGGAAATGTCAGAGGGACGACTCGATAGAAAAGAGGATTGGGAACCCATCTATCAGAGAGGGGCAATTTTCATTACGCAGATCTCATCAACGTCCAGGCAATGTTTACTGGTGGATCCTGAGTACGAAGGGAGTTTTCACGGTGACAGATCTTATCAGAACATGTGCAAGAATCTTATCAAAGGATCCATTCAGTCCACTGTCCAAAGCGGAGAGCGGATAGAGGTTGGAATATTGACTGCAGCAAGCTCTGTACAGGATCGTCGGTGCTACAACTTAGCGAACGCACGCGAAAAAACAAACTGATTATGAGGAAAAGGGGCACACAAGCACATGCATGCGCATGAACACACGCACGCACGCGCACACACAAACATGCACTCTCTGTGTCTCTGTCTGTCTGTCTGTCTGTCTGTCTGTCTCTCTCTCTCTCTCACTCTCTCTCTCTCTCTCTCTCTCTCTCTCTCTCTCTCTCTAGTGCATTCACCCTCTGGTCATCCGCGACATCACGTGTGTTTACTCTGCCAGCCACTGAATCAGATTTATCGTCCAAGAATCGATGAAACAGAGCTTCAACGTGTTCTTTCCAAATGTGTATGTTGATGTCGACATGAGGAGGTGGCCTGCTTGTTGCCCGTCTCACGATTTATTAGTCCCTGATGCTGTCGAGAAGAGAGATCCGACAGGAAGTAAAATAGTTTCTTTTCTTCTCGCGGATGATGTACTTATAAGTCTTTCTGGCGCTTATCCACCTTTCTTTGCATGCTAGAGATTTCAGTTTTCTGAATTTAATGAGAGCACATTTTGTTTCCCTTTTTGTTTTAAAGCACTCATGATCATACCAGTCAGATCTTTTTGCAGGGAATGATGAACTGTTTGTCAAGATGTCTTTCCTCATGCACTGAGCACAGGAGAGAATGGCACAACTGAACAATCGGAGAGCTGATTCTACAGAAGTCCCCATCATTTCTGATGCGCTCTCTAGGCGTTTAAGAAAGTGCACGCTTTGAAAATTTCTTTGGAATTCACTAGCTTTGCTGGCGTCCCACTGAACTTTTGAAATGTATTTCTTTCTTGGTACAGGTTTGTGAGTGCGAGTAGGAGCGCCAACTGTAATTTCCAAAGGCATTATGATTGCTCTCAATACGGTCAGCAACGACAAGAACAACTGAACAGTCAGTGTAATCGCCAGATAGCAAACAGTAGTCGATTACGCTTTCTCCGTGTGAGGAAACATGTAAAACTGCCTTCGCTATCTCCAGGCGTGCGTCCATTTACGACACACAACTGATGAATAATACAGATATTTTAAAGTATGTCACCGAAATTGTTCACGGTGCTCTCTTGAGACAAGCGATACTGCATAAGAGGGGCAACCAGAAGCTGGTTGCTCCAGTCCGTCATTGTCGTCCCCTTCATCTTCTACAGTTAGGGCATCCCACTCGCCTATCCGGGCGTTAGAGTCGCCAGAAATCATTACAGCCGATCCTGGACATGCTTCTTGCATGTGTAAAATGGCATCCTCTAACAGGAACAGGCTGCAGTTAATATTTCGTTCCTTGTAATAAGGTGACTCAATTGGTGGAACATATACGATGATCAAGATTATAATGCTGTTAGCTATACTTGTTATTTTGAAGGTCAGTAGGTTGTCATACTTGACATTTACTTGAGTGATATTGGGTGACAAGTGCTTTATCAGAAGGACAACCACTCCACCTGATCGTCGTCCCTGATTGGAAAGTTTAAAAGCTGGAGAATGGAACACCGCATAGTTTTCTGAGACGACATCAAAGTTGAAGGATTCAGCTGTGAAAGTCTCCAGCATACAGCAAAGGTCGAAAGAAAATGTATATTCTGTGAAACCTGGTTCACCTAGTCTTGAGGCAAGTCCATCACTGTTCCAACAGACTATATTTAGGTTATCAGGTTTCAAAGTGTGTCCATCTTCATTCAGTGCTTGCGTTTGTAGCACCGTAGTTAGTGTGTTACGATAAAACTCACTCATTTTGACATTCAGGGCGCCGGCCTTCCCGTCATTTCTCCTCTGTCGATCTCTGTGAAGACAGACTTCTCCTCTGTCGATCTCTGTGAAGACAGACTTCTCCTCTGTCGATCTCTGTGAAGACAGACACTTCTCCTCTGTCGATCTCTGTGAAGACAGACTTCTCCTCTGTCGATCTCTGTGAAGACAGACTTCTCCTCTGTCGATCTCTGTGAAGACAGACTTCTCCTCTGTCGATCTCTGTGAAGACAGACTTCTCCTCTGTCGATCTCTGTGAAGACAGACTTCTCGTCCGGCGAAGCCGTCCCTGCCATACAGTCCGTCTGGTGTTGCAGCGACGCGTTTCCCGTTTTCCGGGAATGATGCCACGCTGTTTGCTAGTTGGCCTCCCAGAACTACGACCCGCATCATCGCAGGTCTCTGACAGAGAGGTCTGTGTTCCGTGTTGGTACCCTGTCGTTTTTACCGGAGTCCAACCAGCTCAGCAGAATACTCTGGGTCTGGCACTGTGGACCAGAATTCTGCCCCGTACTCCTTATCGTGGCGGATCGCGGATGCTTTTCACCATTCTGTTTTTTAGAGTTCGGAGAGAGAGTTGGCATCGCCTGAGTCTCTGTTTCCGGGTGAACACCCAGCGCCATGATGCTAGTGGTCACAATTTGTCGGGGGTGACCCTCGTCATCAGAGTACAAAGTGGCTGAAGTCTGCATTGATCGTGCATCCTCCAAGGTGGATACCAGCACAGACTCATTGACCAAAACGGAGGGCATCGCATGCCAACCATGCTCAGGGGATAAGGACACCGTTACAGTGGTGAACATCAGCCAGTGTGTCCATCACGTCACTTCCTGGTGGAGTTCTCTTGGATGGAGACGATTCAACCCATTCGTCGATCACCACATATTTCTGGGATAACTGCTGGTTGTCTTTCCTAGTTACTCGATATCTGTGGCTTTCTGGACTACCCTTCGACATTTTCTGTCTTTCATGGGAGGTATCTCTTGGAGTCCTTGTTTGCAGTTGGGCTGAAGTATGTGGGTCTTCCATGACGAGAGATATTCTTGCTTCATCTAAATCTCGCCTGTTTTGTTGGACTTTAGATGTAGTCAGCTGTGCGACTTCTGTCCCCATCGATCCTCCCTTGAGTTCCTGGTATTTTCCAGGATGTTGCAAGGACACTTTCTTCTGCTGCCTGGGGTGTCGTGGGGTTCGACTGCAGCCTTTACCTCCATGGCCAGATACAAACCCTTCCGGAGGCAAAGTTGCTCCTCTGTTCCGCTTACTCTCCCTGTAGGTGTGGTCTGTTCCTCTTTTCAGCTGACTTTGTTGATTCGGTCTGTTGCCTCCTTGAAATGCTTCTCTGAAGACAATCTGGTTTTTTAAGTAGGCGTGGTGTCCTTGCCTGCGAAGCTCCTGGAGAGTAGCAGCTTGCTTATGCGTCAGTTCTCCCGAAACCCTCGTGCCTTTCCTTCTGAGAGGTTCACGGCCCCACCTGAGCAGGCTCAGTTTGTTCGTCCGCGTACTCATCGCCACAATACCATGTACTATCATAATATAATATGAGAACATCGTCCATATTTTAGACGAGCGGACTTGAACGATCCGAAGCCACGCCCTGCGGTCTACAAGTACAGGGCGGGGGGGGCCGTGCCAGTCTCCCTGAACAGGAGCTCCCAGTCGCTGCACTCTCACTATCTCCTTTTCAGTCCATGGGAGATTAGGCAGGATGTCTCGGAAAGTTTCCAACACTAGCTGGAGGCAGTCCCAGTATGTCTCTTGTGGCCTTTCGGGTAGCCCGAATAGCCGAACGTTGTTACGTTTGGTAGATATCTCTATGTTCTCCACTTGGCTTTCTATAATAACAGACTTGTTCTGCATGTCTGTGTACATGTTATTCATGTGGAATTTTAGTCCTTCTATTTGTTCTTGAAGAGCTGCGTTCCACTGAGAGAGCTGGCAGCAGTGCTGTCTGCAGCGTTCCTGAGTTTCCCTCAGGATGGTGTTCATCTCTTCTTGTTGCGCGCCTATCCTGCGCACCTCTGCCTCGATATCCGTGCTTCCATGAGGGTTCGTATGTTCAATGTTTGATGCGTGCTCGGCACACGCACACACACACACGCGCGCGCGCGCACACACACAAGCGCACGCACACACACACGCACGCACCATAATGCCATGCTCTCATCCCCAGCTTTTCCTCCTCCTGCACCCACTCCCACAGCAGCTCCACTCCAGGCAACCCCCCTCCCACAGCAGCTCCACTCCAGGCAATAAATCAAGCAGACCTTGGCGTCACACCCAGATTCAGTTAAGAAGCACGCATTCGGGCAGTGGTCAGCACACTGCCCGCAGGTCTGAGGGGGATTACCCTGGTCGCGCCATTCAGACTAGTGGTCAATGCCAAGGGTGGAAATTCCCCTTGATTGACCAGCGCAATCCCTACGTCAACACGGGTCGACCAGGCCACATGCACTGATTGCCTTCCATCGACCGTGATGACGTAGCATGCGTCAATGTTACGCTGGTACTACCGGAAGACACGGTGAGCATGTGTTACTGGGCTCCTTTCAGTTGTTACAAAGCCCTTAACTGATAAGGATCCTTCTCTTCTCTCTTATAAATACCTTTGTTCTTGTCCTGTAGTCGACGGCGCTTGGCTGCAAGGACTAGTTGGTTCTTGGCTTGTTGCAGGACACAAAGACTTCGGTCTCAGATGTTGACAATCTTTTATTCAGGCAGTTTGAAAAATCCTTAACTCTCTCTCTCTCTCTCTCTCTCTCTCTCTCTCTCTCTCTCTCTCTCTCTCTCTCTCTCTCTCTCTCTCTCTCTCTCTTTCTCTACGTACCTCTGTCCGTCTCTCTCTGTGATCGGGTCCCCTCTGCCTTAGCTCGCTTTTTTCTCTCTATAAATACGTGCATCATCCTTTGTTCTAACTGTCTCTGAGTCAGGGTCTTTGTTGGCGTCTCCCTAATTATGCATTTGGGTCTTGAAACAAAGAACTTATGATTATGCATCTGGAACACCAAGTCTAGCTGATTCATGTTTTCCGTGATTCACCACGTCTGTGAGTGGATCTGGTGCATCTGTTCCTTTCTGTCCTGGTTCTAACTTTTTTTCAGCATAACACATGCCAGACAAAAATCGTAATGTTAACGGTTTTGCATAAGTAGATTTGTACGTCTGTCTAAGTAGATAGACAGACGTACAAATAGACAGAAACAAATGGACATGCAGGTAGGTAGGCAGGCACGCACGCACGCAGGCAGGCAGGCACGCACGCACGCAGGCAGGCACGCACGCACGCACGCACGCACGCACGCACGCACGCACGCACGCAGGCAGGCAGGCACGCACGCACGCACGCACGCACGCAGGCAGGCAGGCAGGCAGGCAGGCAGGCAGGCACGCAGGCAGGCAGGCAGGCACGCAGGCAGGCACGCAGGCAGGCAGGCACGCAGGCACGCAGGCAGGCAGGCAGGCAGGCAGGCACGCAGGCAGGCAGGCAGGCAGGCAGGCAGGCACGCAGGCAGGCAGGCACGCAGGCAGGCAGGCAGGCAGGCAGGCAGGCAGGCAGGCAGGCAGGCAGGCAGGCAGGCAGGCAGGCAGGCAGGCAGGCAGGCAGGCACGCAGGCAGGCAGGCAGGCAGGCAGGCAGGCAGGCAGGCAGGCACGCAGGCACGCACGCACGCACGCACGCACGCAGGCAGGCACGCAGGCACGCACGCACGCACGCACGCACGCACGCAGGCACGCAGGCAGGCAGGCACGCAGGCAGGCAGGCAGGCAGGCAGGCAGGCAGGCAGGCAGGCAGGCACGCAGGCAGGCAGGCACGCAGGCACGCAGGCAGGCAGGCACGCAGGCACGCAGGCACGCAGGCAGGCAGGCACGCAGGCAGACAGGCAGGCAGGCACGCAGGCACGCAGGCAGGCAGGCACGCAGGCACGCAGGCAGGCAGGCACGCAGGCAGGCACGCAGGCACGCAGGCAGGCAGGCACGCAGGCACGCAGGCACGCAGGCACGCAGGCAGGCAGGCACGCAGGCACGCAGGCAGGCAAGCACGCAGGCACGCAGGCAGGCAGGCACGCAGGCACGCAGGCAGGCAAGCACGCAGGCACGCAGGCAGGCAAGCACGCAGGCACGCAGGCAGGCAGGCACGCAGGCAGGCAGGCACGCAGGCAGGCAGGCAGGCAGGCACGCAGGCAGACAGGCACGCAGGCACGCAGGCACGCAGGCAGGCAGGCACGCAGGCACGCAGGCAGGCAGGCAGGCAGGCACGCAGGCAGGCAGGCAGGCAGGCACGCAGGCAGGCAGGCAGGCAGGCAGGCAGGCAGGCAGGCAGGCAGGCAGGCAGGCAGGCAGGCAGGCAGGCAGGCAGGCAGGCAGGCAGGCAGGCAGGCAGGCAGGCAGGCAGGCAGGCAGGCACGCAGGCAGGCACGCAGGCAGGCAGGCACGCAGGCAGGCAGGCACGCAGGCAGGCACGCAGGCAGGCACGCAGGCAGGCACGCAGGCAGGCACGCAGGCAGGCACGCAGGCAGGCACGCAGGCAGGCAGGCAGGCACGCAGGCAGACAGGCAGGCAGGCACGCAGGCAGGCAGGCACGCAGGCAGGCAGGCAGACAGGCAGACAGGCAGGCACGCAGGCAGGCACGCAGGCACGCAGGCAGGCAGGCAGACAGGCAGGCAGGCACGCAGGCAGGCAGGAGCGCAGGCAGGCACGCAGGCACGCAGGCAGGCAGGCAGGCACGCAGGCAGGTAGGCACGCAGGCAGGTAGGCAGGCAGGCAGGCAGGCAGGCAGGCAGGCACGCAGGCAGGCAGGCAGGCACGCAGGCAGGCAGGCAGGCAGGCAGGCAGGCAGGCAGGCAGGCAGGCAGGCAGGCAGGCAGGCAGGCAGGCAGGCAGGCAGGCAGGCAGGCAGGCAGGCAGGCAGGCACGCAGGCAGGCAGGCAGGCACGCAGGCAGGCACGCAGGCAGGCACGCAGGCACGCAGGCACGCAGGCAGAGAGGCACGCAGGCAGGCACGCAGGCAGGCAGACAGGCAGGCAGGCAGGCACGCAGGCAGGCACGCAGGCAGACAGGCACGCAGGCAGGCAGGCAGACAGACAGACAGACAGACAGACAGACAGACAGGCAGGCAGACAGACGCACGGACAGAGAGACGACGCAGGTGCAACACAGACTCAGTTTGTTTGCACACGTGAATCAAAAACGGAAGCAACTGCAATGAAGATTATATGGAAACGGCACGAACGAACGCAATCAATGCTTGTGTTGTCATGGATTGCCCACAACAAAGCCAGATGACGTTTCAGACCAGGTGCCTGAGTGCAGGTGTCAGTGACTGGTGTGAGCCACCAGAGGAGGCAACGAGCGAGCCAAGCAGAAAAAAGCAGCTGCTATGGAAACAGCATAAATGAACACAAGTTTTATTTGAAAAACTCATCGGGCCAGACAAAGAAGAAGAAGAGAGAGAGAGAAATAAGGAGGAAAAATCAGCTTTGCTCAGAGACAGCTCACGTTCTCTGCAGTGTAACGTCTTCCGCATGCACGCTGTGAAGAAAGTGGACGTGGCCAGAGATGCTATTTCTTTTTCATTATTCACGAAAGAGATATTTACCTTTCTTTGATAGGCAATTCAGAACATGCGATTCAACTATGATACTTTCATGGAACTACTGGTCGGCAAGACTGAACACTATTCTAGGCGTATGTTTTCACAGCGTGCAGTGCAAGTAAAAGGAGGGCAAAGTTGCATTGTGATTTGCAGCATCACAACATCACAACATCACAGCATCACAGCATCACAGCATCATAACATCACAGCATCACAACATCACATCACAACATCACAACATCACAACATCACAGCATCAGAACATCACAACATCACAGCATCACAACATCACAACATCACAGCATCACAGCATCACAGCATCATAACATCACAGCATCACATCACAACATCACAACATCACAACATCACAGCATCACAACATCACAACATCACAACATCACAGCATCACAGCATCACAGCATCACATCATAACATCACAACATCACAGCATCACAACATCACATCATCACAGCATCACAGCATCACAGCATCACAGCATCACACCATCACAACATCACAGCATCACAGCATCACAGCATCACAACATCACAACATCACAACATCACAACACCACAGCATCACAGCATCACAACATCACAACATCACAACATCACAACATTACAACACGCTCTCGCTGTCTTTGGTTATCTACTCCGAACCAACAATTTCCTCTGCTTTAGTGTCGCGAATGTAGTGTTTCTCTCCAACATTAGTTTGGCGCAAATTCCGAGGCCATGCGATGAAAAGAATTAACAAATACACACAAACACAAACACAAACACACACACACATATAGACACACACACATACACACACACACATACACGCACACACACACACACACCCACCCCCACACACACACCCAAAACACACACACACACACACACACAAAGCACACACACACACACACACACACACACACACACACACACACACACACACACACACACACACACACACATCAGAACACACACACACACACACATCAAAACACACACACACACACACATCAAAACACACACACACACACACATCAAAACACACACACACACACATCAAAACACAAACACACACACACACACACACACACACACACACTCACACACACACACACACACACACACACACACACACACACACACACACACAAACGACGAAATAGTGATTTTGTTCGCGTGTCAACTTCAGGTAGAGTTCCCATGTGAAAATTTGGAGTTTCACGGGAGAGACACATGTGCAATATCAAAGCGCGTTATTTTTCACTGTAATTTCAGCTCACAATAGTTTGCGAGAACAGAATCAACATAATTATATCCCAGAAAGATTATGAGTATATCGTTTCCCCTTTCCTTGTTTGATTCGCATGGAGAACACAAGATATGAAAAAGGAACAAGGGCAGCATGACATCACTACAGGAATGCGGGCTGCACAGTAAAACAAACCTTACACAAGTTTTCATACCACTGGGTTATTAAAAAAAGAACATGTTAACGCCGAATAGCGGAAGCTCATATAAAGATTCACCCTTTTACTAGATGACTACACCTAATCGTAATCGCACCACAGCCTGGAACCAATTATCAATAAATTTTATAAACAATGGATATATTTGTAATAACTGATTTGGATAATCAGAATTCATGCTATCGAGTTTGTATTCACAAACAACTCAGGCATCAATGTATCCTTAAACAGTTACCATTCAAGGCACCGTGACAAGATGAAGAGGAAATAAACAAAGTAAAACTGAATGTCAATACTTTTGCACTCACAGCAGTCACAAAGTACTCTCAGCAACTTTCGGTGGCAAGTGATAAGCTTGTCCAGAGACATACGCTGAAAGCCGTGATGACGGCTCTAGAAGTACGGCAGGACGACCATGCTGCTGCCTGGAATGTTGTCATGCATGTCCACTAAAGCCCAGCTCTATTCCTCGCTTCACTCCTTAAAAATGACAAGGAAACGCACACAGTAATCCTGAATTTCTGTACTTTCGCACTGACAGCAGTCATCATAGTACTCACACGAACATTCGGTGGCAAGTTTCATCTCATCTAGGGACGTGCTTTGGAAGCCGCCAGCAGCAGACTGGCTCCAGATGTACTGCCAGACATCTAGCTGCAGATTGGAAAGTCTGCACATTAAGCCGCTGAAGCCCAACTGTATTTCTCGCTTCTCTGCTTCAACGTGCGTAATGCACTTTGTTGACGGCGGCGACGTTGTTGTCAGGACAGCGGCAGAAAAGGCAAATAACTCCTTTCCGGGTGCCATCATTTGGGTGAGGGTCAAGAAATCGATGAAGGGCGTGGGGTTTTTTCCCCGCTGTGAATCAATCGATCATGCAGAGTTGTCAAGCACGCCCCACATTGCACGCACCTGCCGCCACCAAAGTGAGGGCAATTTTTTCATTCGTTGTGGCTCTGAACGCCATATTTCTTTGAACATGAAAGGGAGAGAAATGCCGCAACGACTAATTTGGAAAGTCTAATCAAGGGCAATGAAATACTATAAAGTGGTATTTTAGACAAAATTGCTTCTTAATAATATGGAGAAAAACTTTTCATGCAGTGGAAAAGGTAACACAGATCTACACGTTGTACAAAAAGCAAAGAAATAAAACTCATTTTCAAGCAATGACTTTACATGTGTTGCCAGGATCTTGATCCGCTACGCATTCTTTGGCCAGATCACTTGTTCCGAGACAATGTGTCATTAACGTCCAAGAAAACGCATCCGGAAAACATACACGCGCGCACAAACTCACACACACACACACGCATGCTCGTGCATGCTTATGCAGACATACAGCAGGCATGTACACACGAACACACACGCTCATGCAACACACACACACACACACACACACACACACACACACACACACACACACACACACACACACATTCCATGTTAACGTTCAGACTTCTTTTAACCCTGACAAACAACTTAGCAACTACGTAATTGTATGTGAAGAACTCAAGAAAGCGGTCATATAAGAATCCTACCTTCATCTCTGACCTGCTTTCCTTTCTAACCAAACAACCTCCACCAAAATCCAACACTGCACTCTACCACTGAGATTCGAAGCTCTTCAATAAGGGAGGAAACTCGTTGTCGATGAACTCTTTTGTCGACTAAGAAAGGATTTCGCCAAGTCCAGAACAAAGTTTATGGTAAGTACATAGGCAAACAAGGTCTTACCTGAAGAGAAATCAAACCCGACCGCACAGTAGACTGGGGAATGGGGGTGGGGTGGGGGTGGGGGGTGGGTGGGGTGGGGGTGGTTTAAGGACTACAAATTAGTGCTTTCTTGGCATACTGCTTCACAAATTTCCCAGTTGCCCTCGGTAGCTATCGTACATCAAGTCAATGACCGGTGCAGGTGGCACTCGGATAATTCTCCTCCAAGGTCAAATATAGATCAGTGTGTGTACTCGGCCCCCACAAGGCAGACCTCTCGGCATTTTTATTCGAGGCGCGGTTGTCTGGAATGAAGAAATGTATTGGTTCTTTCGCCCAAGGCGGATTCGAGAGTATTATCCAGGCTGTTAACTTGATCCATCCTTTCAGACTCAAAATCGCTTCGTTTCACAGTCTAGCCCCTAGCGCGCCGTGAAGGCCTCCCACCCTGTTTAAGCACTAAGTCTTTCTGTCGACCGCAAACATTGATTCCACGACTTAGTTTGACATAACTCTTAAATGAAAGTGCTTGTTGTCAAAAGCTTTCTTATCGATATCAGTTCTCAAATCCCAGCCTTTTGTATCTCATATCCGACCTATTTCATTTGGTCCAAGTTTCCACACCCCATCTTGCTGCGCATCAAACTGGACACTCCTTAATTTTAACCATCAATTTCTTTATGCTACGGTCCATTCCACTTATCGACAGCACTGCACTGCAAGCTCTAATGAGAAGGCAGCCTCTATCCCCATGATTTTAGCCCCTCGATCCATCGGGTGCTCAACTCCCTATTGCAATGGCCTTCATCTGAAGACTTTCTACCATTGAAAATAATCGGGAGAGCTCTGACATGTGAATTATGCTACGCCAGGAGGAGTCCAGCATACACGAATAACTGTGTGATGCTCGGGGAGCTCTTTTCACATACAACAGCTCTCACACGGCATCCGCCTCCTCAGATGGAATTGATTGCCATAAAGTTTTCGGAAGTGATAATGTATGCTGCGGAGGGTTTTCTTTTTACTTTTCTCATGACGATATGATGGTGGTAGAGATGACACCCGTGGTGTTCATAATGATGATGATGATGATGATGATGATGATGATGATGATGATGATGATGATGATGATGATGATGAGGTGGCAACAGTGATAGTGAGGAGGCGTTTGTAAGCCTACACGTAATAATTCAAGCTAGTGACGATAATGACAACGTCGACACTGACACAACTTTAAAAAATCGACCTGCAGCAAATAACTGAATACATCATTTAGGTCATGGCACGCTAACAGAAATCAATACTTGTGTTGCCGTAAAATCAACACGAAGGAAAACTGCGCACTTCCGGTCGGTGTCAGTTCCAAATGACAGGGAAGAACATAAAACATGAGGCAGATCGCTTTATGCATCACCGCATGACCAAATGCTGCATCATTGTCAGCCATTGTCGGACTGCCGAGCTTAGAAACAGTTTTCCACGATGCAATCATTGCATGGTTGACTGCCTTTGGTGCCCGATGGTATCGATAAAGGCTGTAGGCCTACATCCGGTTTCTCTGTGCAGCTTCATCAATAAACATGGGTGCCACTTTCCACGTGACATTTCTGCCGTCTCCCTACTCGAACGATCGCTAGTGTTGGTACATGCACTCAATCGCGTACGCCCATTCAGTAGGAATGCTGGTTCTTTGAACTCCGTGACCTAGATAAACAAAGGTTTGCTTGCCAGCGTAGAAAAAAAATATGGATGTGTCTGTATGCGAACAAGAGTCCTCAATTATTGGAGCAAATACAGTTGACCGGTCAACTCGAGAAAGCAAAACTTCTGACACGACAAGTATCAACACGGGGAAGGAGGTGAACCAGGCTGCCCTGGCGTTCGCCGCCATAGAGAGTTGTGTTGAACGAGTGAGCGAGAGAGAAAAAATTTCACTCCCTGCTCACTATGCAAGCTCTGTTTAAAGTCCTTATATGCTCATACAGAACTATCAACATGATTTTTTTAAATTTTTTTTTTTTTTTTGGGGGGGGGGGGGGTATGGGTTAAGGAGGTGGGGGCGAGGGGCAATCTTAAAAAAATTGCTCTATTGCATTTGTTAAAATCCATCATTTGGTCGTATAAGGGCCGTTTTTTTTTTTCGCTGATCAGAGTTTAGTTTACGCCACTAGCGACACTTTAGTGGAATAGTGTCTTTCTGAGACTGACATTCGTGCGTAACGGCCTACTCTCAATCATAAAAAAATGTGTGATAGGCCTACCCTGATCAAGTTGGCGATTTGGAACATCACTCCAACTTCAACTCCCCAAACAAGATGGTCGCACAAAGGAGCGACAGAGACGTCAGATCCTCGTTCCCTCCTCAACAAGCGGAGGCCTCGCTTGAGGCGCGATTTGCGGCGGACTGTCGGGCTGACCTCGCTTGAGGCGCGATTTGCGGCGGACTGTCGGGCTGACCTCGCTTGAGGCGCGGTTTGCGGCGGACTGTCGGGCTGACCTCGCTTGAGGCGCGATTTGCGGCGGACTGTCGGGCTGACCTCGCTTGAGGCGCGGTTTGCGGCGGACTGTCGGGCTGACAAGCGCGAAGGCCAGAAGGCCAGGGTTGCGGCTTAGCAATGGGGAACGCTGAAGATAACGAGCGTTGTGTTCAGGGTTGCGGCTTAGCAATGGGGAACGCTGAAGATAACGAGCGTTGTGTTCAGGGTTGCGGCTTAGCAATGGGGAACGCTGAAGATAACGAGCGTTGTGTTCAGGGTTGCGGCTTAGCAATGGGGAACGCTGAAGATAACGAGCGTTGTGTTCAGGGTTGCGGCTTAGCAATGGGGAACGCTGAAGATAACGAGCGTTGTGTTCAGGGTTGCGGCTTAGCAATGGGGAACGCTGAAGATAACGAGCGTTGTGTTCAGGGTTGCGGCTTAGCAATGGGGAACGCTGAAGATAACGAGCGTTGTGTTCAGGGTTGCGGCTTAGCAATGGGGAACGCTGAAGATAACGAGCGTTGTGTTCAGGGTTGCGGCTTAGCAATGGGGAACGCTGAAGATAACGAGCGTTGTGTTCAGGGTTGCGGCTTAGCAATGGGGAACGCTGAAGATAACGAGCGTTGTGTTCAGGGTTGCGGCTTAGCAATGGGGAACGCTGAAGATAACGAGCGTTGTGTTCAGGGTTGCGGCTTAGCAATGGGGAACGCTGAAGATAACGAGCGTTGTGTTCAGGGTTGCGGCTTAGCAATGGGGAACGCTGAAGATAACGAGCGTTGTGTTCAGGGTTGCGGCTTAGCAATGGGGAACGCTGAAGATAACGAGCGTTGTGTTCAGGGTTGCGGCTTAGCAATGGGGAACGCTGAAGATAACGAGCGTTGTGTTCAGGGTTGCGGCTTAGCAATGGGGAACGCTGAAGATAACGAGCGTTGTGTTCAGGGTTGCGGCTTAGCAATGGGGAACGCTGAAGATAACGAGCGTTGTGTTCAGGGTTGCGGCTTAGCAATGGGGAACGCTGAAGATAACGAGCGTTGTGTTCAGGGTTGCGGCTTAGCAATGGGGAACGCTGAAGATAACGAGCGTTGTGTTCAGGGTTGCGGCTTAGCAATGGGGAACGCTGAAGATAACGAGCGTTGTGTTCAGGGTTGCGGCTTAGCAATGGGGAACGCTGAAGATAACGAGCGTTGTGTTCAGGGTTGCGGCTTAGCAATGGGGAACGCTGAAGATAACGAGCGTTGTGTTCAGGGTTGCGGCTTAGCAATGGGGAACGCTGAAGATAACGAGCGTTGTGTTCAGGGTTGCGGCTTAGCAATGGGGAACGCTGAAGATAACGAGCGTTGTGTTCAGGGTTGCGGCTTAGCAATGGGGAACGCTGAAGATAACGAGCGTTGTGTTCAGGGTTGCGGCTTAGCAATGGGGAACGCTGAAGATAACGAGCGTTGTGTTCAGGGTTGCGGCTTAGCAATGGGGAACGCTGAAGATAACGAGCGTTGTGTTCAGGGTTGCGGCTTAGCAATGGGGAACGCTGAAGATAACGAGCGTTGTGTTCAGGGTTGCGGCTTAGCAATGGGGAACGCTGAAGATAACGAGCGTTGTGTTCAGGGTTGCGGCTTAGCAATGGGGAACGCTGAAGATAACGAGCGTTGTGTTCAGGGTTGCGGCTTAGCAATGGGGAACGCTGAAGATAACGAGCGTTGTGTTCAGGGTTGCGGCTTAGCAATGGGGAACGCTGAAGATAACGAGCGTTGTGTTCAGGGTTGCGGCTTAGCAATGGGGAACGCTGAAGATAACGAGCGTTGTGTTCAGGGTTGCGGCTTAGCAATGGGGAACGCTGAAGATAACGAGCGTTGTGTTCAGGGTTGCGGCTTAGCAATGGGGAACGCTGAAGATAACGAGCGTTGTGTTCAGGGTTGCGGCTTAGCAATGGGGAACGCTGAAGATAACGAGCGTTGTGTTCAGGGTTGCGGCTTAGCAATGGGGAACGCTGAAGATAACGAGCGTTGTGTTCAGGGTTGCGGCTTAGCAATGGGGAACGCTGAAGATAACGAGCGTTGTGTTCGTAGTTCACCTCAAAACTACTGCTTGGCTAGAAAGGCAAGCTTGATGGATGCGTCTTAGACACAGGTGAGGTGGCTCTGGTCTCAAAAGGCGCCCTCGGCGACCTTCGACTGTCATGCATGCCTCCAGACTCGCTTTTATGGATCTCCACGAGCGCCCGAGGGTTGGTCCGCAAATGGATATTGCGTGAAATGTTTATTGGTTCTTTGTCCATATGTTCCAGTCAGGTCCCACTTGTCATGCAAGAAGAGTACACAGGCTCGAACTGGTCATGTTTAGCAGACCTTAAACTTGTGCGCAGTAAAACAATCTAAGCAAAATGCATCTGAAAATGAGTACTGGCGTGCGATAACTTTTCCACCAGTTTTACCACTTTCAATCTTCTCTTGAATCCATCATCGCAATGTGGTCTTACCAGCAGACATCTGGGCAAGGAAACAAAGTTGAATGGAATCAAGAGAAAACAAAAATAGGGTGGTAAAACCATTACCTAAATGGATCATTAAATTACGTCATACATCTACAGCCTCGGTGGCGTATGCCACTAATGTTGGGCCCCCCCAACTCTGAGCTACTGGAGCAGGCCCCGAAAGCACTGTGCCATGAGGTCCAGCTGTGGCGGGTCTTGGAGCGGCAGCTGCTCATTGTGAATGACATGTATGCAGAGTGAAGAACAGAGCGTGGTGGTGCTTGGGGTGGTTGGCGGTTGAGGGGTGGCGAGTAGAGGAGGAAGTTGAATAGGAATGATGTACATGTATGTAAGAAGACGGTGAGCTGGAGATAGGATTTAAACAGGCGAGAAGCAGAGTTCATTTAATTAAAGTATTATTTGTTTGAGGGTGGGGGGTGGGGATGAGAGTGCTGGAAGAGGATAGGTGGTGGTAGGGGTGGGTGGGAGGCATTCGAGGTTTACAGTGCAGTGGAATAGATGAGGATAGAATGGGTTGAGGTGAGCGTGACGAGAGAGTCTGGAATCAGTAGAGATGGGTGCGGAGGAGATGGGATGGGGTGGGTGGTATACTGTGGAGTAAGGATAGAATAGGATGGAGTGGGGGGTATACTGTGGAGTAAGGATAGAATAGGATGGAGTGGGGGGTATATTGTGGAGTAAGGATAGAATAGGATGGAGTGGGGATATACTGTGGAGTAAGGGTGAATAGGGTGGAGTGGGGTGTATATTGTGGAGTAAGGCTAGAATAGGATGGAGTGGGGAGTATACTGTGGAGTAAGGCTAGAATAGGATGGAGTGGGGGGTATACTGTGGAGTAAGGGTGAATAGGATGGAGTGGGGGGTACACTGTGGAGTAAGGCTAGAATAGGATGGAGTGGGGGTATACTGTGGAGTAAGGGTGAATAGGATGGAGTGGGGGGTATACTGTGGAGTAAGGGTGAATAGGATGGAGTGGGGGGAATACTGTGGAGTAAGGTTAGAATAGGATGGAGTGGGTGGTATACTGTGGAGTAAGGGTGAATAGGATGGAGTGGGGGGTATACTGTGGAGTAAGGCTAGAATAGGATGGAGTGGGGGTATACTGTGGAGTAAGGTTAGAATAGGATCGAGTGGGGGGTATACTGTGGAGTAAGGATAGAATAGGACGGAGTGGGGGGTATACTGTGGAGTAAGGCTAGAATAGGATGGAGTGGGGGTATACTATGGAGTAAGGGTGAATAGGATGGAGTGGGGGGTATACTGTGGAGTAAGGGTGAATAGGATGAAGTGGGGGGTATACTGTGGAGTAAGGGTAAATAGGGTGGAGTGGGGGGTATACTGTGGAGTAAGGATAGAATAGGACGGAGTGGGAGGTATACTGTGGAGTAAGGATGAATAGGATGGAGTGGGGGGTATACTGTGGAGTAAGGGTGAATAGGATGGAGTGGGGGGTATACTGTGGAGTAAGGATAGAATAGGATGGAGTGGGGGGTATACTGTGGAGTAAGGGTGAATAGGATGGAGTGGGGGGTATACTGTGGAGTAAGGATGAATAGGATGGAGTGGGGGGTATACTGTGGAGTAAGGATAGAATAGGACGGAGTGGGGGGTATACTGTGGAGTAAGGATAGAATAGGACGGAGTGGGGGGTATACTGTGGAGTAAGGATAGAATAGGATGGAGTGGGGGGTATACTGTGGAGTAAGGATGAATAGGATGGAGTGGGGGGTATACTGTGGAGTAAGGATAGAATAGGATGGAGTGGGGGTATACTGTGGAGTAATGATAGAATAGGACGGAGTGGGGGGTATACTGTGGAGTAAGGATAGAATAGGATGGAGTGGGGGGTATACTGTGGAGTAAGGATGAATAGGATGGAGTGGGGGTATACTGTGGAGTAAGGATGAATAGGATGGAGTGGGGGGTATACTGTGGAGTAAGGATAGAATAGGGTGGAGTGGGGGGTATACTGTGGAGTAAGGGTGAATAGGATGGAGTGGGGGGTATACTGTGGAGTAAGGCTAGAATAGGACGGAGTGGGGGTATACTGTGGAGTAAGGATAGAATAGGATGGAGTGGGGGGAATACTGTGGAGTAAGGGTGAATATGGTGGAGTGGGGGGTATACTGTGGAGTAAGGATAGAATAGGATGGAGTGGGGAGTATACTGTGGAGTAAGGATAGAATAGGATGGAGTGGGGGGAATACTGTGGAGTAAGGGTGAATAGGGTGGAGTGGGGGGTATACTGTGGAGTAAGGATAGAATAGGATGGAGTGGGGGGTATACTGTGGAGTAAGGATAGAATAGGATGGAGTGGGGGGTATACTGTGGAGTAAGGATAGAATAGGGTGGAGTGGGGGGTATACTGTGGAGTAAGGATAGAATATGATGGAGTGCGGGGTATACTGTGGAGTAAGGCTAGAATAGGATGGAGTGGGGGTATACTGTGGAGTAAGGATAGAATAGGATGGAGTGGGGGGTATACTGTGGAGTAAGGATGAATAGGATGGAGTGGGGGGTATACTGTGGAGTAATGATAGAATAGGATGGAGTGGGGGTATACTGTGGAGTAAGGATAGAATAGGATGGAGTGGGGGGTATACTGTGGAGTAATGATAGAATAGGACGGAGTGGGGGGTATACTGTGGAGTAAGGATAGAATAGGATGGAGTGGGGGGTATACTGTGGAGTAAGGATAGAATAGGATGGAGTGGGGGGTATACTGTGGAGTAAGGATAGAATAGGATGGAGTGGGGGGTATACTGTGGAGTAAGGATAGAATAGGATGGAGTGGGGGGTATACTGTGGAGTAAGGGTGAATAGGATGGAGTGGGGGGTATACTGTGGAGTAAGGATAGAATAGGATGGAGTGGGGGGTATACTGTGGAGTAAGGATAGAATAGGATGGAGTGGGGGGTATACTGTGGAGTAAGGATAGAATAGGATGGAGTGGGGATATACTGTGGAGTAAGGATAGAATAGGATGGAGTGGGGGGTATACTGTGGAGTAAGGATAGAATAGGATGGAGTGGGGGGTATACTGTGGAGTAAGGTTAGAATAGGATGGAGTGGGGGGTATACTGTGGAGTAAGGATAGAATAGGACGGAGTGGGGGTATACTGTGGATTAAGGATAGAATAGGATGGAGTGGGGGGTATACTGTGGAGTAAGGGTGAATAGGATGGAGTGGGGGGTATACTGTGGAGTAAGGGTAAATAGGGTGGAGTGGGGGGTATACTGTGGAGTAAGGGTAAATAGGATGGAGTGGGGGGTATACTGTGGAGTAAGGGTGAATATGATGGAGTGGGGGGTATACTGTGGAGTAAGGCTAGAATAGGATGGAGTGGGGGTATACTGTGGAGTAAGGGTGAATATGATGGAGTGGGGGGTATACTGTAGAGTAAGGATAGAATAGGACGGAGTGGGGGGTATACTGTGGAGTAAGGGTGAATAGGATGGAGTGGGGGGTATACTGTGGAGTAAGGCTAGAATAGGACGGAGTGGGGGGTATACTGTGGAGTAAGGATAAAATCGGATGGAGTGGGGGGTATACTGTGGAGTAAGGATGAATAGGATGGAGTGGGGAGTATACTGTGGAGTAAGGATGAATAGGATGGAGTGGGAAGTATACTGTGGAGTAAGGATGAATAGGATGGAGTGGGAAGTATACTGTGGAGTAAGGATGAATAGGATGGAGTGGGAAGTATACTGTGGAGTAAGGATGAATAGGATGGAGTGGGAAGTATACTGTGGAGTAAGGATGAATAGGATGGAGTGGGAAGTATACTGTGGAGTAAGGATGAATAGGATGGAGTGGGAAGTATACTGTGGAGTAAGGATGAATAGGATGGAGTGGGGGGTATACTGTGGAGTAAGGAAGAATAGGATGGAGTGGGGGGTATACTGTGGAGTAAGGGTGAATAGGATGGAGTGGGGGGTATACTGTGGAGTAAGGGTGAATAAGATGGAGTGGGGGGTATACTGTGGAGTAAGGATGAATAGGATGGAGTGGGGGGTATACTGTGGAGTAAGGATAGAATAGGACGGAGTGGGGGTATACTGTGGAGTAAGGATAGAATAGGATGGCGTGGGGGGTATACTGTGGAGTAAGGGTGAATAAGATGGAGTGGGGGGTATACTGTGGAGTAAGGATAGAATAGGATGGAGTGGGGGGTATACTGTGGAGTAAGGATGAATAGGACGGAGTGGGGGGTATACTGTGGAGTAAGGCTAGAATAGGATGGAGTGGGGGGTATACTGTGGAGTAAGGATGAACAGGATGGAGTGGGGGGTATACTGTGGAGTAAGGCTAGAATAGGATGGAGTGGGGGTATACTGTGGAGTAAGGCTAGAATAGGATGGAGTGGGGGGTATACTGTGGAGTAAGGATGAATAGGACGGAGTGGGGGGTATACTGTGGAGTAAGGCTAGAATAGGATGGAGTGGGGGGTATACTGTGGAGTAAGGATGAACAGGATGGAGTGGGGGGTATACTGTGGAGTAAGGCTAGAATAGGATGGAGTGGGGGTATACTGTGGAGTAAGGCTAGAATAGGATGGAGTCGGGGGTATACTGTGGAGTAAGGGTGAATAGGATGGAGTGGGGGGTATACTGTGGAGTAAGGGTGAATAAGATGGAGTGGGGGTATACTGTGGAGTAAGGGTGAATAGGATGGAGTGGGGGGTATACTGTGGAGTAAGGGTGAATAGGATGGAGTGGGGGGTACACTGTGGAGTAATGATAGAATAGGATGGAGTGGGGGTATACTGTGGAGTAAGGATAGAATAGGATGGAGTGGGGGGTATACTGTGGAGTAAGGGTGAATAGGATGGAGTGGGGGGTATACTGTGGAGTAAGGGTGAATAGGATGGAGTGGGGGGTATACTGTGGAGTAAGGGTGAATAGGATGGAGTGGGGGGTATACTGTGGAGTAAGGGTGAATAGGATGGAGTGGGGGGTATGCTGTGGAGTAAGGATAGAATAGGATGGAGTGGGGGGAATACTGTGGAGTAAGGATAGAATAGGATGGAGTTTGGGGTATACTGTGGAGTAAGGATAGAATAGGATGGAGTGGGGGGTATACTGTGGAGTAAGGATGAATAGGATGGAGTTTGGGGTATACTGTGGAGTAAGGATAGAATAGGATGGAGTGGGGGGTATACTGTGGAGTAAGGATAGAATAGGATGGAGTTTGGGGTATACTGTGGAGTAAGGCTAGAATAGGATGGAGTGGGGGGTATACTGTGGAGTAAGGGTGAATATGGTGGAGTGGGGGGTATACTGTGGAGTAAGACTAGAATAGGATGGAGTGGGGGGTATACTGTGGAGTAAGGCTAGAATAGGATGGAGTGGGGGGTATACTGTGGAGTAAGGATAGAATAGGATGGAGTGGGGGGTATACTGTGGAGTGAGGATAGAATAGGATGGAGTGGGGGGTATACTGTGGAGTAAGGCTAGAATAGGATGGAGTGGGGGGTATACTATGGAGTAAGGATAGAATATGATGGAGTGGGGGGTATACTGTGGAGTAAGGATAGAATAGGATGGAGTGGGGGGTATACTGTGGAGTAAGGATGAATAGGATGGAGTGAGGGGTATACTGTGGAGTAAGGATAGAATAGGATGGAGTGGGGGGTATACTGTGGAGTAAGGGTGAATAGGATGGAGTGGGGGGTATACTGTGGAGTGAGAGTGAATAGGAAGGAAAAGGTCAGAGTGGAATGAAGTGGAGTGGCAGTAAATTAGGGAAGAGGAAAGTTAGTGGGAAACAGGGCTGGCTGACATGAGGTTAAGGTGCAAAAAACAAGAAAAAGATTGGTGGTTTTAATGGTTTGGGTTAGAAGTAGGGAAGATGTGTGTGTGTGTGTTTGTGTGTGTGTGTGTGTGTGTGTGTGTGTGTGTGTGTGTGTGTGTGTGTGTGTGTGTGTGAGTGCGTGCGAGCGTGCGTGCGTGTGTGTGGATGTAAGGTATGAGTGGAATGGGGGGTGGGGGTGGTTAGAGTCAGGTTTGGCTGGTGTATAACATGGGAGGGGTGGGACGAGGTGGCGATAAGGTGAAGTGGGCTGAAGGAAGGAGGGGACATGGGGACGACAGGATTGAGAGGCCAGCGTGGAAGTCAAGAGAGACAGAAGTGGGACATCACGATACAACGTGCCCCTCAAGTCAAACAGTTGACACCCAAATCTGCTCTCACCAGACCCAAGCCACTGCTGTAGGGACAGGGCCGGATCAAAGTTTTTTGAGGGGGGGTGCTTAAAATTGTTTTAGGGTCTTCTCATCGAAGTGGCGAAGCCACGAGTGCGTGCCTGCGAAGCAGGCACGCCCCTCTAGGGGGGTCCGGGGGCATGCCCCCCCGGAAAATTTTGAGAAAAATGGTGCAAATCTGTGCAATCTGGTGCATTTTGGCAGTGTTTTGGGAGGTCATTCAAAGGCAAGAAATTTATATAATGTATAACCAATCAGATCTGAAAACGTCTTGTCTTTGGATTTTTGTTGTTGTCATATTTTTTTTTTTTTGAGGCGAGGGGGGACAGGGTGTACATGGCATGTACACATTAAAATTTACTTTCCCTTGCTCAAAGAAAAATACAATGTATTACTCAAAAGAACAAACAAAATATCCTACTCACCAAGTATGCTTGATCCCAAACAATCATCCACACATGAGACAAAAGCACGTCCAGACAAGAGCTCAAAATATTTTCCCAGCTGAGCAAAGTCAAAATTTCAAGTACTGCAAAGTCTTGGAAGAGCACAGAAACTGAACAGTTGTATTTTTTCTTGTAAACACCACCACAAATGTCTCACAAGTCTCATATATTGTCACTTACTATATGAACAGAAACTCACTTTCTTGGCACCCGTCCCAATCAACTAGTAGAACACAGAGAAAGTCTGACACTCATTCAGGGTAGGCCTACTACTGGTTAAGCATTCTTGCCGCCTGCAGCATCATTCGTGTTCTGAACATGGCAGCGAACCTGTCAACAACATTAGACACATTGACATCCCTGTCATAGTGAATGCGCATCAAGGCAAGGCCGTTCAACCTGTCCTCTGCGGTAGAGCTTCTGAGATAGGTCTTGATTGTTTTCAGTCGGCTGATGCTCCTTTCCACTTCTGAAGTAGTTACAGGCAGAGTGCACAATTGTCTTAGAATGGTGCTGATATTGGGATACAGCTGCTCATCACATTTGCCAAGTGCTGCTGCTGCTGTTGCCGGCAGATGAGCTTCCTTCCCCTCAGCCGCTGCTTCATCCTGCACTGATCTCCATTTGGAGATCCACCTGTTGTACTCCGCTTCAAGAGACCCATGGTCAGGGAGGTCTGTATCCCATAGGGTGGCCAATGACTCCAGCCCTTCAGGTATGGCATTGAATCCTGCCACTGTATTCTGGAGGAGAGTCTCGGGTACCAGGCTCAGAACATCAGCTTTTTTTTTGGGGGGGTGCTCGAGCACCCCCAGCACCCCCCCTAGATCCGGCCCTGAGGGAGGGGTCTTTCTCCCTGAACAGCACAGGGTTGTCGAGCCAAGAAGCTCAACAGCGTCACCATCTTGTCAACCCTTTGCCCTGCAGACTGGAGACATGGCCCCCTGCAGTGTGGAGCAGGCGTGTGCAAGTACAGGCGAAAAGGGAAACGATTTATGACAGAGAAACTGGTTCTAACACTTCTTCTCTCATCCTGATCTTAACAAGCCATTTTCCATACCTACCTAAACAAACACATACACAATTCACATACAACACACACACACACACGCATACACAATTCACATACAACACACTCACACACACGCACACACACACACACACACACACACACACTCACACACACACACATCCCCCTTCTGTCTGTCTGTCTGCCTGTCTGCCTGCCTGCCTGCCTGTCTGTGTGTGTGTCTGTGTGTCTGTCTGTCTGTCTGTCTGTCTGTCTGTCTGTCTGTATGTCTGTCTGTATGTCTGTCTGTATGTCTGTCTGTGTGTGTGTGTGTCTGTGTCTGTCTGTCTGTCTGTTTGTCTGTATGTCTGTCTGTATGTCTGTCTGTGTGTGTGTGTGTGTGTGTGTGTGTGTGTGTGTGTCTGTGTGTGTGTGTCTGTGTTTGTGTGTGCACGCGCGCGCGAGCGCGCGTGTGTGTGTCTGCCTGTCTGTCTGTCTGTCTGTCTGTCTGTCTGTCTGTCTGTCTGTCTGTCTGTCTGTCTGTCTGTCTGTCTGTCTGTCTGTCTGTCTGTCTGTCTGTCTGTCTCTGCCTCTCTCTGTCTCTCTCTCTCATTCATTCGCACACACACGAGCACGCTCACGCGTACGCGCACACAGACACGCACGCACACACACATACACATAGACCACATCAGTATACAATTTTCTACAACTGCATACTCCATAGTCTCCCTCTCCTTCCTTGCCCTCTTCTCCTCCCGCCCCCCCCCCCCCCCCCCCCACCCCCCGCCTGCTGTTTTTCCGTGCTGTGTGTCTGGCTTTGCATCACAACGCTATCAGCTGTTCTCCCCAGGCCCACCCTTCCTCTGGAACTTTCCTGTCGTGACGTCTGTATGACTCGAGTTCTGTCCTCCATTTCGTGGAAACAATGGGGTCGTGCCATCAGGAACTCACGCAGTTGATCGTTTCTGGAGCCACTAATCTCTCTCTAGAAGAAAAAAACCCTCAATGGTCGACTTACAAAGGAAATGAGTGATAAGGTGAGTGGTTAAAAACTGGGTCGCGTGGACACAGAGAGAGAGAGAGAGAGAGAGAGAGAGAGAGAAAGAGAAAGAGAGAGAGAGAGAGAGAGAGAGAGAGAGAGAGAGAGAGAGAGAGAGAGAGAGAGAGAGAGAGAGAGAGGAAAGAGAGCTCAACAAACACACTAGACGGTGACGTGAGAACTGCCATCAGATTGTGAAAATAAGAGTCGATGGGTTTTGCGAACGTCATCCTTTACCCCAGCCACCTCCCTTTCTGCCAGTGGTGGTGTGGCCTGTGTAGCTAGCGGTGGTGTGGCCTATGTAGCTAGCGGTGGTGTGGCCTGTGTAGCTAGCGGTGTTTTGGCCTATGTAGCTAGCGGTGGTGTGGCCTGTGTAGCTAGCGGTGGTGTGGCCTATGTAGCTTGCGCTGGTGTGGCCTATGTAGCTAGCGGTGGTGTGGCCTATGTAGCTAGCGGTGGTGTGGTCTGTGTAGCTAGCGGTGGTGTGGCCTATGTAGCTAGCGGTGGTGTGGCCTATGTAGCTAGCGGTGGTGTGGCCTGTGTAGCTAGCGGTGGTGTGGCCTGTGTAGCTAGCGATGGTGTGGCCTGTGTAGCTAGTGGTGGCGTGGCCTGTGTAGCTAGCGGTGGTGTGGCCTATGTAGCTAGCGGTGGTGTGGCCTGTGTAGCTAGTGGTGGCGTGGCCTGTGTAGCTAGTGGTGGTGTGGCCTGTGTAGCTAGCGGTGGTGTGGCCTGTGTAGCTAGTGGTGGCGTGGCCTGTGTAGCTAGCGGTGGTGTGGCCTGTGTAGCTAGCGGTGGTGTGGCCTGTGTAGCTAGCGGTGGCGTGGCCTGTGTAGCTAGCGGTGGTGTGGCCTGTGTAGCTAGTGGTGGCGTGGCCTGTGTAGCTAGCGGTGGTGTTGCCTGTGTAGCTAGCGGTGGCGTGGCCTGTGTAGCTAGCGGTGGTGTGGCCTGTGTAGCTAGCGGTGGTGTGGCCTGTGTAGCTAGCGGTGGTGTGGCCTGTGTAGCTAGCGGTGGTGTGGCCTATGTAGCTAGCGGTGGTGTGGCCTGTGTAGCTAGCGGTGGTGTGGCCTGTGTAGCTAGCGGTGGTGTGGCCTATGTAGCTAGCGGTGGTGTGGCCTGTGTAGCTAGCGGTGGTGTGGCCTGAGTAGCTAGCGGTGGCGTGGCCTGTGTAGCTAGTGGTGGCGTGGCCTGTGTAGCTAGCGGTGGTGTGGCCTGTGTAGCTAGCGGTGGTGTGGCCTGTGTAGCTAGGGGTGGCGTGGCCTGTGTAGCTAGTGGTGGCGTGGCCTGTGTAGCTAGCGGTGGTGTGGCCTGTGTAGCTAGCGGTGGCGTGGCCTGTGTAGCTAGCGGTGGCGTGGCCTGTGTAGCTAGCGGTGGTGTGGCCTGTGTAGCTAGCGGTGGTGTGGCCTATGTAGCTAGCGGTGGTGTGGCCTGTGTAGCTAGCGGTGGTGTGGCCTGAGTAGCTAGCGGTGGTGTGGCCTATGTAGCTAGCGGTGGTGTGGCCTATGTAGCTAGCGGTGGTGTGGCCTGTGTAGCTAGCGGTGGTGTGGCCTGAGTAGCTAGCGGTGGCGTGGCCTGTGTAGCTAGTGGTGGCGTGGCCTGTGTAGCTAGCGGTGGTGTGGCCTGTGTAGCTAGCGGTGGTGTGGCCTGTGTAGCTAGGGGTGGCGTGGCCTGTGTAGCTAGTGGTGGCGTGGCCTGTGTAGCTAGCGGTGGTGTGGCCTGTGTAGCTAGCGGTGGCGTGGCCTGTGTAGCTAGCGGTGGCGTGGCCTGTGTAGCTAGCGGTGGTGTGGCCTGTGTAGCTAGCGGTGGTGTGGCCTATGTAGCTAGCGGTGGTGTGGCCTGTGTAGCTAGCGGTGGTGTGGCCTGAGTAGCTAGCGGTGGTGTGGCCTGTGTAGCTAGCGGTGGTGTGGCCTGAGTAGCTAGCGGTGGCGTGGCCTGTGTAGCTAGCGGTGGCGTGGCCTGTGTAGCTAGTGGTGGCGTGGCCTGTGTAGCTAGCGGTGGTGTGGCCTGTGTAGCTAGCGGTGGTGTGGCCTGTGTAGCTAGTGGTGGCGTGGCCTGTGTAGCTAGCGGTGGTGTGGCCTGTGTAGCTAGCGGTGGTGTGGCCTGTGTAGCTAGCGGTGGTGTGGCCTGAGTAGCAAGGCCTGCAAGTCAAAGGATCAGTGTTGAATCATGTCCAACTGTATTTCACTTTGACCATGCCGTTTTTGTATGGGAAAAACGTTGAAAGGTCAATCAGAATAATGTTAACCACCACCTCTGATAGTCTGCATGTGTAATACTTACAAATGATGAACATTTTCTGACTTGACACACAATTCCGCTGGGCAGCAAGTTGCTCAGTCAACATGAAGTGGAGGGAGCACACGACATTAATCCAATCTGAAATAGTGTGCAGTGTCCGACCTTGCTTCCTATTATACTGCAGTACAAGTTTGTCAGTCTCTGTGCCCTTCACAGAAAAAAATGAAACGTTCACACAAATTATGCGAACATCCATGACTAGAATCTCGATCAAAATAGTGGCTTACCAGGTACAAAGAATCTGGAAACAAAAACTTTCACTAGGCAAGTTCATGGATATTTCGTTACATGTTCTTAGAGAAGAATTTCACGTGTATTCAAGAATCCAATTGTCAGTGTAGCGCGGACCTTGACAACCGATTTCGTTTGTCATTCCACATATATTGATGCACATGATTCACACTTGGTTGAACATTGATTCTAAAAAGCTGCTGATTTACCAAAAACAGCGAAGACGAGAGGACGATATACTCTGACAAAATCACAGGAATGTCAGCGCGGAAAAATAAAAATAAAGAAGAGAAAAGTGAACGTAGGATGGATGTAATCGCAATGCCGCCGTATTTTCATCCACCTCATCCTCACTTCATACTACCGTTCGTCTCTTTCCTTCTTCATCAACCCAACCCTTACTCCCTTAATTCTTCTCGCTCGCCCTTTGTTCTGCTGTACTTTTTTTCCTACTCCTGCCCACTCTGGTACAATGAATACTTTATCATTCTATCTCTAGTGTGTACCAGAACGACTTCTGTTCCGTCCTCTCTCTTCTCTTTTTCCGTGCCACATTTTCAATATCCTTCGGTTCCTTCCCTTTCCCTTCTTCCATTCTTTCTTGATTTCTGTCCACATTATCCCTGTCCCCGCCTTACTTCTTTCTTTACTCCCCCTTCATTATCGACACCCTTTCTGCTTTTGCTCCCCAATATCTCCAGCCCTTCGTTCCTCGTTGCCGCGTCCGCGTTGTGGCATAACAGCCATGATATTGCTCGGCGTCACGTCTTTTCCAGCAGGCGCCCCAGGTCTATAATTTTTTCTTCCTCTAAAACAGGAGAGGCAACCCTCCAGGAGCCACTCAAAGGCAGCAACATTCCTGTGAGTGTCTATGCAGCAACATTCCTGTGAGTGTCTATGCAGCAACATTCCTGTGAGTGTCTATGCAGCAACATTCCTGTGAGTGTCTATGCAGCAACATTCCTGTGAGTGTCTATGCAGCAACATTCCTGTGAGTGTCTATGCAGCAACATTCCTGTGAGTGTCTATGCAGCAACATTCCTGTGAGTGTCTATGCAGCAACATTCCTGTGAGTGTCTATGCAGCAACATTCCTGTGAGTGTCTATGCAGCAACATTCCTGTGAGTGTCTATGCAGCAACATTCCTGTGAGTGTCTATGCAGCAACATTCCTGTGAGTGTCTATGCAGCAACATTCCTGTGAGTGTCTATGCAGCAACATTCCTGTGAGTGTCTATGCAGCAACGCAGAATCGCCTCCGGCGTTTACTGAGTGGCTGACTGCCTCGGAGGAGGACATGGCCGGGGTCTGTGGGGTTCCCGACTGATCCTTTGTTTCCCTGTGACAAATGCTTCACGCACCAGGTCTTATCCTTCGCACAGACGTGCGCGGACACGCAGGCAGAAAGCATTTTCACTCCCCTCGCGACAAACTGCCAGAGGCGAGCACTTCATGGTCGAGCCCGGTGCGCGACTGCAATTATTGCCTTGTGCGCACGCGGTCGTAAAGTCGAATTCGATTTGAACAAGTCTCGCGATTTCTGTACAAAGAGCGTGAAATGGGGCTTGATTCTTGTCGGTAAAAAGGGATTAGAAGGCGTGGGTTCCAAAGAAGGGAGTTAGGTTGCACGTCGTGCAAGAATGACACTGGGCATTCTACAGTTCTATAGTTGGTATCCTGATTCCACTCCACGCGAATATGTTTTCAAATATCACAAGACATGTCAACGTTGTCGTTGAATGCACTGAAACCCGCTACAGACGTTCACATGAAAATTAGATGTATGTAAGTTGGATTGTTAATTATGAGAGCGACGACGTAGGCAATAGTGATAATGACACGAGAGAGAGGAGAGAGAGAGAGAGAGAGAGAGAGAGAGAGAGAGAGAGAGAGAGAGAGAGAGAGACAGACAGACAGACAGACAGACAGACAGACAGACAGACAGAGAGAGACAGACAGACAGACAGACAGACAGAGACAGAGAGAGGCAGAGAGAGAAACAGAGACAGAGACAGACAGACAGACAGACAAGCAGACACACAGACAGACAGACAGACAGACAGACAGACAGACAGACAGACAGACAGACAGACAGACAGACAGACAGACAGACAGACAGACAGACAGACAGACAGACAGACAGACAGACAGACAGACAGACAGACAGACAGACAGACAGACAGACAGACAGACAGACAGACAGACAGACAGACAGACAGACAGACAGACAGACAGACAGACAGACAGACAGACAGTGACACAGAGGCGGGGGCGGGGGCGGACCGAAGATGGATGGATGGATGGATATATGTGTTTTACGGCCTATCAGCCTATGTAGGCTATGTAAGGCCATTGAGCACGAACATCACTCGAACAGTTTGGAGTAAACGCAATCAAGTCACGGTGTCCCTAGTTGTTTGCCTTTTACGAAACGCGTAGGGAGACACAGGGGGTCAATTCTGACCCCAGCCCACAGGGCGTCTATTCTGACCCCAGCCCACAGGGCGTCTATTCTGACCCCCAGCCCACAGGGCGTCTATTCTGACCCCAGCCCACAGGGCGCCTATTCTGACCCCAGCCCACAGGGCGTCTATTCTGACCCCAGCCCACAGGGCGTCTATTCTGACCCCAGCCCACAGGGCGTCTATTCTGACCCCAGCCCACAGGGGGAGACGGAAGGAAGACAGGCCAAGTGTAAACGTACTTGCATTAACCACTATGTGACAGAGCACCACGAAATGGGTCAAAGGTCGCACTATGCTGGTGTACCATCTCTGGGCACCACATAGAAGTCGCACTGTGCTGGTGTACCATCTCTGGGCATCAGATAGAAGTCGCACTGTGCTGGTGTACCATCTCTGGGCACCAGATAGAAGCCGCACTGTGCTGGTGTACCATCTCTGGGCACCAGATAGAAGTCGCACTGTGCTGGTGTACCATCTCTGGGCACCAGATAGAAGTCGCACTGTGCTGGTGTACCATCTCTGGGCACCAGATAGAAGTCGCACTGTGCTGGTGTACCATCTCTGGGCACCAGATAGAAGTCGCACTGTGCTGGTGTACCATCTCTGGGCACCAGATAGAAGTCGCACTGTGCTGGTGTATCATCTCTGGGCACCAGATAGAAGTCGCACTGTGCTGGTGTACCATCTCTGGGCACCAGATAGAAGTCGCACTGTGCTGGTGTACCATCTCTGGGCACCAGATAGAAGTCGCACTGTGCTGGTGTATCATCTCTGGGCACCAGATAGAAGTCGCACTGTGCTGGTGTATCATCTCTGGGCACCAGATAGAAGTCGCACTGTGCTGGTGTATCATCTCTGGGCACCAGATAGAAGTCGCACTATACTGGTGTATCATCTCTGGGCACCAGATAGAAGTCGCACTGTGCTGGTGTATCATCTCTGGGCACCAGATAGAAGTCGCACTGTGCTGGTGTACCATCTCTGGGCACCAGATAGAAGTCGCACTGTGCTGGTGTATCATCTCTGGGCACCAGATAGAAGTCGCACTGTGCTGGTGTACCATCTCTGGGCACCAGATAGAAGTCGCACTGTGCTGGTGTACCATCTCTGGGCACCAGATAGAAGTCGCACTGTGCTGGTGTACCATCTCTGGGCACCAGATAGAAGTCGCACTGTGCTGGTGTATCATCTCTGGGCACCAGATAGAAGTCGCACTATACTGGTGTATCATCTCTGGGCACCAGATAGAAGTCGCACTGTGCTGGTGTACCATCTCTGGGCACCAGATAGAAGTCGCACTGTGCTGGTGTACCATCTCTGGGCACCAGATAGAAGTCGCACTGTGCTGGTGTACCATCTCTGGGCACCAGATAGAAGTCGCACTGTGCTGGTGTATCATCTCTGGGCACCAGATAGAAGTCGCACTGTGCTGGTGTACCATCTCTGGGCACCAGATAGAAGTCGCACTGTGCTGGTGTACCATCTCTGGGCACCAGATAGAAGTCGCACTGTGCTGGTGTATCATCTCTGGGCACCAGATAGAAGTCGCACTGTGCTGGTGTACCATCTCTGGGCACCAGATAGAAGTCGCACTGTGCTGGTGTACCATCTCTGGGCACCAGATAGAAGTCGCACTGTGCTGGTGTACCATCTCTGGGCACCAGATAGAAGTCGCACTGTGCTGGTGTACCATCTCTGGGCACCAGATAGAAGTCGCACTGTGCTGGTGTACCATCTCTGGGCACCAGATAGAAGTCGCACTGTGCTGGTGTACCATCTCTGGGCACCAGATAGAAGTCGCACTGTGCTGGTGTACCATCTCTGGGCACCAGATAGAAGTCGCACTGTGCTGGTGTATCATCTCTGGGCACCAGATAGAAGTCGCACTGTGCTGGTGTACCATCTCTGGGCACCAGATAGAAGCCGCACTGTGCTAGAGTACCATCTCTGGGCACCAGATAGAAGTCGCACTATACTGATGTATCATCTCTGGGCACCAGATAGAAGTCGCACTGTGCTGGTGTATCATCTCTGGGCACCAGATAGAAGTCGCACTATACTGGTGTATCATCTCTGGGCACCAGATAGAAGTCGCACTGTGCTGGTGTATCATCTCTGGGCACCAGATAGAAGTCGCACTATACTGGTGTATCATCTCTGGGCACCAGATAGAAGTCGCACTGTGCTGGTGTACCATCTCTGGGCACCAGATAGAAGTCGCACTGTGCTGGTGTACCATCTCTGGGCACTAGATAGAAGTCGGACTGTGCTGGTGTACCATCTCTGGGCACCAGATAGAAGTCGCACTATACTGGTGTATCATCTCTGGGCACCAGATAGAAGTCGCACTGTGCTGGTGTACCATCTCTGGGCACCAGATAGAAGTCGCACTGTGCTGGTGTACCATCTCTGGGCACCAGATAGAAGTCGCACTATACTGGTGTATCATCTCTGGGCACCAGATAGAAGTCGCACTGTGCTGGTGTATCATCTCTGGGCACCAGATAGAAGCCGCACTGTGCTGGAGTACCATCTCTGGGCACCAGATAGAAGTCGCACTGTGCTGGTGTACCATCTCTGGGCACCAGATAAAAGTTGCACTGTGCTGGTGTACCATCTCTGGGCACCAGATAGAAGTCGCACTATACTGGTGTATCATCTCTGGGCACCAGATAGAAGCCGCACTATGCTGGTGTACCATCTCTGGGCACCAGATAGAAGTCGCACTGTGCTGGTGTACCATCTCTGGGCACCAGATAGAAGTTGCACTGTGCTGGTGTACCATCTCTGGGCACCAGATAGAAGTCGCACTGTGCTGGTGTACCATCTCTGGGCACCAGATAGAAGCCGCACTGTGCTGGTGTATCATCTCTGGGCACCAGATAGAAGTCGCACTGTGCTGGTGTACCATCTCTGGGCACCAGATAGAAGCCGCACTATACTGGTGTATCATCTCTGGGCACCAGATAGAAGTCGCACTGTGCTGGTGTACCATCTCTGGGCACCAGATAGAAGCCGCACTGTGCTAGAGTACCATCTCTGGGCACCAGATAGAAGTCGCACTATACTGGTGTACCATCTCTGGGGTGTAATTCATGAACTTGGACTTTCAGCGTGGTCTAAGACTAGTCTCGGACCACTGTCGTTGTCTACAATTCATGAACTTGGACTGTCGTAGTCTACAATTCATGAACGTGGACTTTGTTCAGTCGGCAGACTGAACTGCGGACTACGGTGGTCCAAGGATTTGTTAGACTACACACCAAAGTCCAAGACCAGCGCGAAATTAAATGGCCGACCTGTTCACGGTTCGCAAATAATAAGCTGTATTTTGGGACACTGGAAACCCATCCAAAGAAAGTATAAGCCATGAACAGCATTAAATTATGAAAGCTGTATGTTGATTGCATCAATAGGTCGTGATAACGCTTACATGTTACAGTTGGAAATGCAGGTCGCCGAGCTTCGCGCACTGCTATTTATAGCTGAAGCGCGGACCGCTGCGACACCAGTAAACAGTGTTGTCCTCGAACCTGCCTGCTGCTGTTGACATTGGATACAATGCTAGTGTTGTCTGATGCTATGAAAACGATACATTAAAATTGCATTTGTGTTATGAAAACACTGCTCAGATTAAATTGCTTTATTTTTGGTAACTGAGAAAATGTGTGACGATCGACCAGGGTTTCACGAGTTTGGTGGGGAAAGTGAGTTGAGGCTGATCGAGTGTGTGTGTTTGTGCGTGTGTGTGTCAGTGTCACTGTGTGTGTATATTTATCCTCATCAAGACAGATTATTGTTCCACCCCTTCCTTACTAAATTTCAATGGTTCTCACTTGGAAATCCTGCCATATTGTAAAACTTGATCTTCTGCTCGTTTGCCTCTTGCTGATGAACTTAATAAACGGTGACACACACACACACACACACACACACACACACACACACACACACCACACACACACACACACACACACACACACACACTCGAGCCAGCCTCACTCAGCTCGCACTTCATTTGTCACCTCCTCCCACGCTGTCCGTCTTCTTTTGTTTGCTTGGGCTGTGTGTATGCTGCTTTTAATCCCTCCAGGTTTACTGGAGGTCCTACAGACTTTATCCCTCCAGGTTTACTGGAGGTCCTACAGACTTTATCTGTCTGTGTGTGTGTGTGTGTGTCTGTCTGTCTGTCCCGTCTCCACGGCCTATATCTCAAAAACTACTGGACGGATTTCCTTGAGATTTTGCACACTGACTGGAAGTTAGGTCCCATTCAATATTATCAAATTTTCAGAATCGAGGTTTGAAAAGAAAGTGACTTTTTTACATTTTGGTGTTTCATTGAAAACGATTCAACAGACTCCATTTTGCAAAATTTGTGACGTGATCATTTGACGTCGTATAACGTGACGTCATTTGCGAGGAGATTTTTGAAGGAGGGGTGAATAGAATAGAATAGAATAGAATTCGTGACGTCATTTGCGAGGACAGAGAATGATTTAGATAGATATGTCCTCAGATGTCTTAGGCCGCAAGGCCTTTATCTGATCTTTTGATCAGTACTTAAAGTGCGAGCTGAGTGAGGTGGCTCGAGATGTGTGTGTAGCTGTGTGTGTGTGTGTGTGGTGTGTGTGTTGTGTGTGTGTGTCCACCGCTTATAAAATTCTCAGCAAGAGGCAAACGAGCAGAAGATCAAGTGTTCGACCATATGGCAGGATTTTCCAAGTGAGAGCCAATTGACATTCAGTCAGAAGGGATGGAACAATAATCCTTCTTGATGAGGATAAATATACACACAACATGACACCACACGCACACACACGCACTACACAACACACACACTACAACAAAAACACAC
>JAWQFJ010001143.1:7500-25000 GCA_034096865.1 Theodoxus fluviatilis
CCGCTAGGCGCTGTAAAATGTTCAAAGACAAAATTTGCAATATTCTCGAGCATCATCCTACAACATAATTCCCCATATCTTTATCTAATGTCTAGACAATGGGATAACTAAAAGTGAATCCTTTGTGCATCCTTTTCTCATGGCTGCTTGGAGCTGTCTATAGCTGAATTACTGGAGAGGGTCTCACAGTCAGGAGTTCTGGCTGAAGGGCGTGGCGTGCATGGGGTTTGGTGGTGGATGCGAGTGTGGTGGGTGGGTGATGGTGGGGTGGGTGGGCATTAAGAGGTTTCTGGATGTTTAGAACATTTTGCTTCTGTGCATGTATCATTGTAATCATAAGATAAATCGCCGTTGTGAATACGGGCCCAACTGCCTGTTCCGCTCTCCCTTGGCTCAAAGATTATAGGAAACCAGTATATATAGCAAAGCGCAACCTAGGATCCTCTGACAAGCGTACCTTATCTAACCGATCAAGATAACGCGGGGCTAGGGGATAAATCGAGTGTTAAAAAGATAAATCGCCGTTGTGAATACGGGCCAAGTTCAATACTTTAATCTTGTTTCTGTAGCACTATACGGATTCAAATCTTTGTGTGTTTAAGAGATTGCAATATTGCCAGAATCAGATCTCTCTCTCTCTCTCTCTCTCTCTCTCTCTCTCTCTTTCTCTCTCTCTCTCTCTCTCTCTTTCTCTCTCTCTCTCTCTCTCTCTCTCTCTCTCTCTCTCTCTCTCTCTCTCTCTCTTTCTCTCTCTTTCTCTCTCTTTCTCTCTCTCTCTCTCTTTCTTTCTCTCTCTCTCTCTCTCTCTCTCTCTCTCTCTCTCTCTCTCTCTCTCTCTCTCTTTCTCTCTCTCTCTCTCAGTATTACATATTCAGGTGTTATGATATGGAATACACTTCCATTGCACCTTAGGAACAATACTTCCTTGACGTCTTTTAAAGCATCCATACGTGATTATCTATTCAGATGATCTCACTTCTGTCGCCTGTACATATGACACGTATTGCTTGATCTTAAAGACTCACTGAGCTGACAGCTGTCAAAAACATATACTAAAATCTTTGTCATTGTTGATCATATTCTTCATATACCTTACCAACTGTTGTACATGGATTAGCTACTCTGTATTTTGTGTCTTAATTATCAATGTTTTCATTTCTTTATGAGCAAGGACAATTTGTAAGAAAGGCAGAAATGCCTAAAATTTCATCATTGATAAATAAAGAATCAATCAATCAATCAATCAATCAATCTCTCTCTCTCTCTCTCTCTCTCTCTCTCTCTTTCTCTCTCTCTCTCTCTCCCTCCATCCCTCCCTCTCTCCCTCCATCCCTCCCTCTCTCTCTCTCTCTCTCTCTCTCTCTCTCTCCTCTCTATCAGCTTCAATATTTTGCCCAAGGACTGAATTTACAAAAGGCACTACTGCCTAATTCACAACTCTTGTAAAACAAAATTTGCTCGTTTGTTCGTTCGCAAGTTCGCTCCTTCCACTTTGCCCGACTTCCATCCCCATCCCATTCAAAACGTTTAAGACTGGGCGACGCACAAAAAAAGATCTCATTCTGAATTCCCGCCAACACTCGTGAAGGATGGCCACGCCAGGTTCTGAGAGTTAAAGGACCCTCCTTCGTCATGACAAAGTACAGCTCGAGCATTTGCTGCACGTCCTTCCTGCTGAAAACGCGCGTTCGCACGATTTGCACGCTTTATGAAAGGCAGGCTTGAAGCTAGAGACCAATGCTTGGAATGCGTGCACCAAAATAATTAGGAAGCCGGAGTAGGTCACGAAACAAATGTTTTTGCCACCCCCGAAAACACTGCAGCCATGAAACTATACATCGAGGTCGAAATCCAGGAGCTTTTCGAGTGCCTCACCACCTTCAAGAGGATGGATGGATGGATTGAGATTTTTGGCCAGTCAGCCTTATGTAGGCTATCTGAAGCCACTGATCACGAAAAATCATTAAAGTCGGTTGGAATAAGAGCAGAAAAATCAACTCACGTTTTCCCTAAGTTCTTCGCCTCTAAATCCCACTGCACACGACGCAACGTAGCGAACATGCTTCTTTGCTTCTCGTCACGACGAACCTCTGTCTCCCGAGGTGGTCCTACTGAGGTACGTGATACTACATGGCTACTGTTATGTAACTCTAGAGTTTCTCTCCGGAGCTCTTGTCTGATTGGTTGATTGATGGTTGCGCCTGTGCTTGTCGCTGGCAAATAGAGTGCCCTCTATTCGAGGCAGCAATCTTTTTTTTACGCACGCAAGATCTGCTTACTGCTTCGTTACTTAGTCGCATCGTGTATAGAAAGGGCTTTTCGAATTACACAGGGAAACACTGTGGGTCACTTTTCCATTAGTGTTAGGCGAAGGTGAAAGTGATAATAAAAGTGAAAAGGTCACGGATTCAAAGCTCGCCCCAGTTGGATGGCTCCAGTGTCTCCCCCTGTGTGTAAGGTTAGCATCAGCCTTATTTGATGTCCAGTGTCTCCCTCTGTGTGTAAGGTTAGCATCAGCCTTATTGGATGTCCAGTGTCTCCCTCTGTGTGTAAGGTTAGCATCAGCCTTATTGGATGGCTCCAGTGTCTCCCCCTGTGTGTAAGGTTAGCATCAGCCTTATTGGATGTCCAGTGTCTCCCTCTGTGTGTAAGGTTAGCATCAGCCTTATTGGATGTCCAGTGTCTCCCCCTGTGTGTAAGGTTAGCATCAGCCTTATTGGATGTTCAGTGTCTCCCCCTGTGTGTAAGGTTAGCATCAGCCTTATTGGATGTCCAGTGTCTCCCTCTGTGTGTAAGGATAGCATCAGCCTTATTTGATGGGTCTTTCAGCCTTCCAAAGTGGACTACTCTCTGAGTGTCCATTGCCTTGTGTTCTACGGGCTATTCCACTTTATTTTGTAGACGCTTCGTAGGATTTGGAACACAGCAACCTAATGGCAAAGATACAATCAGATTAGTTTACATAATCAGTCTAAGAGCAAATTTGTGAGAGAATATCAAACTTTAACATTTGGGTTAGACAAAATTCCATAGCTGACCAAAGTGGATGGATGCTTACCAAAACTTCCAAGATTTGTTATTAAGCAAAATCTCCAAGATAAAATAATGCTCATAGTGTTTATCATAGTCTTTAAGATCAGTACTCATTTTCATAGCTTCAGTGTTTACCAAAATCTCCCAGACGAATGCTTGTGTTCATTATTTGAGTGGTCACCAATATCACACAGATAGATTAGTTCTCTCGTAAAATGAGTGTTTACAATTGTTTCAGAGGGAATTCCACGCATGCATAACTTGTGTGATACACGAACATTTTACTATTACACGTATGTATTTTAGCTATGACTTGAGTCTTCACAAAAATCGCCAAGATAAGTGCCATCGTTCTCGACTCGATTGTCCAACGTAATCTTCAAAATAAATGCCTATGTAGATTCGACCTTCATGCAATTATTAGATGCTTTGTGAATTCTCTAAAGCCCTTGAAAGTCTTCACTATTTTTCTTTCAGTTCCTTCTCCTTTCTCCTCTAAGCATTCAAGTACTCAATAACCCTACTTAGAAGCTTCACGTACACATGTCGTGACAGACTTGTCTCATTGACCCCCTTTTGTAAACATTGGTGCCAGAATGCATTAGTGGCAAGAGCTTCAGCAAACTCCCGTGAGACCTGACCACTTGCACAGACAGATTCAGCCTCATCTAGCTGGACAGCAGCTATCTGCTCATCTAAATCAACGCACACCTCCCGGAAGTCCCCCAGCCCAGGAAAGTTCTAGTGTGTTCCAGAGTTCCCAGTTCCCGGAGTCCAAGAGGGTAGGGGTGGGAAGAGGAGAGGGATGAGAGAAAGGGAAAAGGGGTTGGGGTGAGAGGAAGGGGGTGGTGAAGGAAGGGGGGTAGAGACTGGGAAAAGAGAACAAAACAAACAGGGAAACCCAGGCTGGGGCGCTTTCAGGGAAGGCTGGTGAGGAAGCAGCAGCGCTGTCTAGTGCCCAATTTACTCCTGGGTGCGGGCAGCGTTGATGCCTTTGATCCAGGCTCCTGGGGGCGGGGCCTGGAGAAGCCTTGCAAATGGAGTCCCGTTATCCGCCTCCATCTAGTGACCCTTGACCCCCTGACGCGCAGGAGCTGCTGGGATAGCTGTCCTCTTTGTTTGGTCGCGTGGCCATGGAGTTGACTGTATGGCGTAGTGGAGATGGAGGGTGGGGATGCGGGTGGGTGGGGGGGGGGGGGGAGGGTGTTAGGATGGGGGGTGCGGGGTGGGTGGGAAGTGGGAGGGTGGAATGGGGGTGGGGGTTTGGGGGAAGGGATAGAAAGCCGGGAGGGGGAAATGGCTGGAGAGTGTGGACAGAGAGTGGGTGGGGGTGGGGGTGGGGGGTGGGGGGATGTGATGGGAAATAATAAGGAAAGCCGAGTGGTAATAGAGAGACTGGGGTCAGACAGGAGATGTGGAGGCTGCAAAGGTCGAGAAGTGAAAATGGACCGAGAAAAGGAACAGTAATTTGCATTTGGTGGAGGTGGACAGGGGCAGACTTTAGTAAAATGTTCTTGGCTGGAGAGGTGTGATTGTGTTTGTCTCTTCATATATCTGTCTTTTGTCACCGCACCTCTAAGTGAATACTGTTGTTTACGTGAAACAAACATTGTCATCCCCGATCTCCCTTCCTCTTAAAAATATACCAATACAAAGGATTAATTTCCACGATACTATGTTGGAATTCATCAATTCAAATTTAGTTACAAGATTTTTAATGATAAAAGTGCTGATGCATAATTATATACGCATATGAAAGGAATAAGGTTCACCATTATTGTTATTATACATCCTACGCTAATTCACAAGGACAGACATACATTCTTTTGTTTTATTTGAACGCGTCAGCATTCATCTAAACTCTGCAACAGCAATGACACGAATTCCCCTCCAACCATAAGAAGAATAACACGCAGAAACAAGCGCGCGTTTGTGAGAGTGTAAACGTGCATGCGTGAAGGCGGGCACACACGTGTTTGTCAGACAAAAACAAGATGAATCGCTCATTGCTGTGGGTGGAGAAATGAGCTAAAAACAATGAGTAGGTTTCAAAACCTGCAAACTGCTGACTTTCCTTCATTATGGCTCCACAAACATTGCGTGCTCTGGGTGTGGTAGCTGGGATTCCATGTTCATGCATCAGTGCATCCGTGTCTCCACAAGAAACTCCACTGGCTTGGGTAGCTCGCAGACAATGAGCAGCCTCACAATCGGCCCAGCTGTCTCACACTGGACAGAGGGTTGGAGGGTTGGTGGGGCTGGGGTTGGGGGGGGGTGGGGTGGGATGGTTAATAGGATGGGGAGGGCGAGAAGATGGTCGGAGGGGGGTAGGTGGACGGTTGGGGGTGGTCAGCTAGGCTAGAGGTTGGAGGGTTCTTTTAAAGGGTACGTAGGTGGAGGGGTGAGGGGAATAGTTCAGCCAGAGAGTGGAGGGTTGGTTGGAAGGGGGATAGGTAGAGGGGTGGGAGTGGTCAGTTGGACAAGAGGGTGGAGGGTTGTTTTGAATGGTGGGTAGGTGGAGGGGTAGGAAGCCTGGTGCATATGTATGATTGATTGGACAATTGGATTAGTTGTCAGGGTGGATGGAGGAAAGACGGGGGTACATCTGTCGCGTGCCTGTTGCTAGGAAACCCTTACGTGAAGGTGTTGACGCTCGACGCTTGTTGAGAGTCCATTTTTGGATGAATGATTACCACGGGTATAACGTCGTTGGTAGCCATGTGGCTTACAACTGTGGCAAACAAAGGCGAATTTTTTATGCTGCTTGGGCGAGTACACAGAAGTCACTGTTGTCGTGTGTTTGACGTTGACTCGTGCAGATATCTTATTTGTGCTGATTCTAACAGGAAATCTCGCCTTTCCTTAGTCTATCAAGTGTACACAATCGGTGGGAAGAAGACGTAATTCTACTGGGGTCAAACAACCGTGTCAGGTGAACTAGAGTCCAGATTAGCGGTGAGTTGACACACTCACTCAGTAGCAGCATGGCGCAGATGAGCAATTTTATATCCAGTGGTAATAACTAGGAAAAGCTAACAGCTGCCATCAGCTTCAGACACGTAGCGCAGCGGAAAAGTAAGAAAGCTTTCGTTGTCCAAAATGCCCCTGAAAGTGTGTCCATATGGTCGTATCAAGCGCTTCTTCTCTGACACAGTGGAAGTTATTGGACACGTAACATGGGTCTAACACACATGCACGTATACACACGTACACACGCGCTTACAGATCCACACACATAAATGAGCGCGCGCACTCTCTCTCTCTCTCTCTCTCTCTCTCTCTCTCTCTCCTCACACATAAAGACAGACAGACAGACAGAGACAGACAGACAGACAGACACACACACACACACACACACACACACACACACTTAAAGAGAGAGAGAGAGAGAGAGAGAGAGAGAGAGAGAGAGAGAGGGAGAGAGAAATAGAAAGAGAGAGGGAAAGAGAAAGAGAGAGAGAGAAAGAGAGAACGAGTGAATGAGAGAGATAGATAGAGAGAGAGGGTGGGTGGAAGGGAGAGAGAGAGAGAGAGAGAGGGAGAGAGAGAGAGAGAAAGAGAGAGAGAGGGAGAGTGGGGGAGAAAGAGAGAGAGAGAGAAAGAGTGAATGAGAGAGATAGAGAGAGATAGTGAGAGAGAGAGATAGGGAGAGGGAGAGAGAGAAAGAGAGAGAGAGAGAGAGAGAGAGAGAGAGAGGGGGGGGAAGAAAGAGAGAGAGAGAGAAAGAGTGAATGAGAGATAGAGAGAGAGATAGAGAGAGAGAGAGAGGCAAAGCAGATGCACAGACGAACGGACGGACGGACGCCTTTGAGACAGAGGAGAAACAGAAAGCAACAGACAAGCATAAACGTCACACACAGAGGCAAACAGGCACAAGCTAGATGCATGGAGAAAAGAAGAAAAAAGTGGATGAATGGTGTACGCATTGTCCTCCATTGGTTAGAGCCGAGTAGCGCAAGAACGGCACACCTCAGTAAACTTTGCAGGGTTTCAATCTTCTTTTCATTGTAGGTTTCAGTAATTCTCGTCGATATTTTAAGTTTCACAGATTTTCCAAAACAAGTGTTTAACCACTCGCATCAAATGTAGTACACAAGCAGCTTGATGATTTATTGATAACAAGAGAACAATAATTACAAGACAACAAAATCGATAAGACTTATCTCTCACAAATGCAATGAACTCCCGAATATACTAGTCACTGCATGGGGTTGCAAATGTACGGAGATACTCAGATCATATCATGATGCACACAGTCGGACGTCTAAGTGTCCAGTTGCAGCACGACATTTGTTCAGAGGTATTTTCAATGGATACTGATATGTATGACCCAGGTACTCCATGGTTTTGAGGGCTTGGCTATGGAAAACAATGGTTTCACTGACCACAACGAACCCAGAATAGCACATTTAGATATCATGACAACAACAACATCTATGTGGCAAACAGGAATGTGGACACACATCACAAGTGGAAAAAGTCTGGCCAACTCAGGCACTCCATAACTGCACGCAGGTCAGAGCATGACCTCTCCTGGTCCGTTTAGCATTAAGCGTCAGTATTGTCTCTCTCTCTCTCTCCACATCATAATAAGAACGGTTACATTTGGCTGTACTGATGCGTACGTCTTGTGGAGAACTTCCAAATGTTGTATTGATATTTTATCTAAATGCGTTTCAACAGCGTGTATATCACCAAACTTCTGACTTATTTTAAAGCGGCTTTTATAGGAAGAACACTCAAAGCACTTTCTAATCAGCCCATGCTTCAAAACCTACAAAAGTGGAGATAAGACTGAAAATGTGGCGATTCGTTACATTTATCCTTGTCTGTATCATAAGCTTTACCCCATGCTAAAGGACATATTAATGTGCGATTATATGGAAAGATTGCAATTCACATTCAGAAGAAATACCTTTTTTGCTCAACTCAAAAGAAATTTACTTTAAAAAATGTTTCTATGTTTTATAATTACTGCAATCTTTCCCTTTGCTATTAGTTTAGACGTTTAGAAGTAATTCCTTTCATTACTAAAATGTGTGAGGTTCCACAAAAAGCACTGCTGCAACAGAATTAACACAAATTTGAGCTGCCCAAGCGTTCTTTCCATACAATGCCAAGGATTGCGGGGTAGAAATGAGGGGTCGTGGTGGTGGGGGTCGTGGTGGTGGTGGGGGTCGGGGTGGGGGTCGGGGTGGGGTGGGTCGTGGTGGGGGTGGGGGTCGGAGTGGGGTGGGTCGTGGTGGGGGTGGGGGTCGGGGTAGGGGGGTGGGGTGGGGGGTGGGGTGGGGGGTGGAGGTGGAGCGTAAGCAATTGACGTGAGAATGGAGAGCAGTAAGGGAGGTGGACAGCTGTGGAAAATAGAAAGAGAAATATGGAACTATGCCACACTTGCACAGAATATCTACCTACACGTAAACAAAAACGTTACACAAAACCAGCCATTTTCATTGCGAGTAACATCTGCCCATGTAGCAACCTCTTCCATTGCCATACCACCTTTAACCAAGTCCTTTCCAAACAAATAGCCAAATATACCCTGAGTTGAATGAATCATCATTTGACAGGAATGCATCCACTGCAGTCGAGAAAATAATCCAGAGAAACTTATCTTACCATTTAGGATTTATCGAACAGGAAACATTTTGGGTGCAAAGCATAACTATCGCTATTGCAGCAGATTTTTATTTCTACAGTTAGAAATCAACCCAGATAAGCTCACAATGCAATTTTAAGCACTACACAATTTCCCATCAATATGTTTCTATGCTCTTGCTGGCAATGTTGTTCTGTCAATAGTAGTGGAAATCTGTGTGACTTCTTATGGTCATGAGATGGGGTAAAATGCCAAACCTCACGTAGTTATCTCATAAGGGATAACGTGTAAAACGGGTTGAGAGCCAGACAGGGGTAATCATAAGTCACTAGATGAAACAAAACCTTTACCTTTACTTCGGACTGAGAAGAAGGACATGATCAGACAACGAATTCAAAACACAGACTACATTTTGTCTCCCGAATAATGGAAAGTGTGCAGATAAATAAATGATGCAAAACACGTTCCATTCTCGCCGCAAACAGTGGTAGCTACAAGCACCGCATGGGTGACAGCATGAAGTTTCTGTAGTTCAGAGCAGAGAGAAGCCAAGTTAATTTTCTCTCTCATACTGTGTGAACGGCAATAACCCTCAAATGATGCACAACAACACGGTGAACATTTCAAGTTATGGCTGCTTTCAAAACTCAATACTTGAGGTACTCGTTGGCGAAGAGAAATTTTCCATCTTTTATATTTTCAGTCCAGAAAGTACACACATGTTGAAATACTATACAATATTCCAGGATGAAGAAACAAAAGTAAAAGACAAACGTTTCCTCATTGCCCCTACCGTAAGCCACAGTTTCTCTCAGGTAATGCAAATAATCATAAGAATGCAGGGACTGTTCAGCTGTGACTCTAAGGCAACAAGACCAGTGACAGATACATCCAATCAATGTGTTCTTTAGTGTAGACAGCGGTTTCATAAATTCATTCTGCTTTAGCAGCGTCCATCCAGGACTAATTACAACAGGCCTACTATAATCTATTCCTAACAGTGAAGGTAAAGGTAAAGGTGCTCTTTTTTATATTGCGAATTTCCACCCATTGAAGGGTGCACAAACCGCACACATTAACCTCCCGGTCACCGGGCTGTCTTTTTTATCGCTCCAGCACCATCTCAACTCCCTGGGCAGCACGCAACCAGGCTGCGCATGAACGCGCCAAAGTTGACTTTCACCATTTTTCAGCTCAGCCCACAGTCAGAGTTTTCTGCTTCACCAGACTGTCTGTCACAGTTCCTACTCACTGAAACTTATTGCAATGAAAGAAAAGATTCTACGGAGCCTAGCATGAACCTAACATTCAGTCCTGTCCCATATGGTTATGTGAAATTCTGGGCACAGATGGTTACAAACCAACATGAACTTCGCACATTTCCAAAGAACCGTTCTGAAGTTGACAGGACAGAATAAAGCGTGACCAGGATAGCGCAATCACGTGATGTATCACATGTCATGTCAAATCACTGGATAAATCAGCAAAACAATGTTGTAATGGGATGTCTGTATGGGTTGATAAGTCTTTTTCTTGTGCTTTTGAAGCTGATTCTCCAACAACAACATGTTAGCATGTTGGGAATGTTTGTAACGAATGTTTCTGTCACAATTAAGGTGGGACATGTTTCAGAATACCCACAGACACACCAATGATTCTGTCAAATAATTTAAACAGTGAACAATGATATCACACTCTGTTTATAGTAAACGTATTGAATATGCCGTGTATATAATCACAGATAGCACATAAAACATTTCGTTTATGTCTGCTAACTAGATAATGGATGGTCGGTTTATTTCTTTGCCCAGTAGTTTGTACTGCATGCCAAAATAATTGGACTTTACCCTGAAAGCAAGCCGGCTCATTGCGAGGTACATCTGGAATATCAAAAACGGATGTTGCACTGAAGCTCATGATATTTTCAACATGCACCCTACAATGAGATGCCATTCGTATGTCTCCTTAAGACAAAACAGACTGACCAGCGAGACAATATATATACAGGCGAGTTTTTGTACATAGGTCTGAAACACAAAGTCATATGCGAGAGGACTCATACCTGACTTCTCTTCCTTCATTCAAACCGTGAGCTCTCGTTTCAAATGGAACCCCACGGCTCCCATATCAAACATATCTGATTAATGAGGAAATTGTCAGGGCAATTATTGATATTAAACACTATTCGGCGGTCACAGAATCTCTTTTAATAAGTCAACGTTGTAACATTACGAGACAGAAAGGCTGAAATCACCGTCTCCAACACACTGTCCTCAAGCCTCTATGCACCTGCACCACCCTGCATCAGACGACATTCAGACTGACCAAGTGCCTCAGCAGGCAAACAGCGCCAGAAAGTCGTGATTCTGTTTCAATGCAATATGCTCCTCACTTGGTAATGTCGCGATTCAGGAGCACAAACCAGTCCTAAGTTCATCTCAGACAAAGAGCAGCTGACGCGTTTCAGGCGTGTTTTCTTCTAGCAGCAGATGTTCTGGATCAGTCTTCGCACGACCAACTGTCCATGGAGTAGACTCTGCATGCCATTGCTCTCTGAATTCCAGACAGATTCTCTTCAAAACAGAGCACCACCACACAGCTCCACCAGAGAAGCAGACTGAAAAACTGTTTACTCGCCTGGTCCTTCAGAGGTAACTGACCCATTTCGTTTTCTGCCTCGCAAACACAATGGTGCAACTCTTCACAAACCATTTCTAACAGTGGGTTTTTATGTCCTCTCGTGGTAACATAAATACTCGACATGGCATGGGTCCATGAAATCCATTCGACGAACACTGCATGGAGATAGGGCATAAATAACAGGGAACACACTCTGATTAAACTAAATACTTGGAATCTGAGTAATGAACAACACATTGAGCAACTTTTTGTTTGAAACACAATGAACAAACTTGATATGCATGCATGTGACAGTACTTTGTATTCCCATTCACGAATACTTTTCATGACACACCACCAACATGCCTAAGACTTTTCCTGCCAGTGTTTGCAGGTAAAAGTGTTTAACCTCAAAACACTTGAAGTCGTATGACTCAACTCAGACATTGCTTAGTCTTGTCTTCCGCGTCACATCTCAGCCATAGTTCAACAAACTGGAACAACTCGCGTGTGGATAGAGGGACAAGCACTGCACTTTTTGCACTGTCAGCTTGAACAGGGCTTGCAAAATCTGACAAGAACATTTTAGACAGTCCAATTCCACACCTCAACGACTCTACTCCTTTGCCTGCAAGACGGGCAGATCAGTCACAGAGGGCACGTCACACGTGAGCGGTGGGGGCCGAATGCCAATGGACAGCTCCTGTGCTTTGCTGCTCAGACCACGGAATACCCTCAAGGCAAAGAAGAGGTTTGCCAAGTTTTCTGTTGGCTTGGAGCGAAGCACTTTGGTTGATGTTGGCACGTGCGAGTGGTGGCACACACCCTCGGCCCAGCATCGGCCCAGTATCGGCCCAGCATCGGCCCAGTATCGGCCCAGCATCGGCCCAATATCGGCCCAGTATCGGCCCAGCACAAAATTGCAAGAGTTGTCAGGTTTTGCTCTTTTCAAAACAGGTCCCTGGAGTCTGGGTTTTCCTTCTGTTTGTCAGCCAGCTCCTGCCACTTCTTCAGGTTGGCTCTGCAAACACACACAAACATGTGCGAGTAAAACCGCAACATGGATCTGTTGTATATTTGCTTTGATAGCTCTAGAAGAAGGTAAGTCACTCCTCTGTCTGTCAGTCTGTCTGTCTGTCTGTCTGTCTGTCTGTCTGTCTGTCTGTCTGTCTGTCTGTCTGTCTGTCTGTCTGTCTATCTGTCTGTCTGTCTGTCTGTCTGTCTGCCTGCCTGCCTCTCTCTGTGTCTCTTTCTCTGTCTGTCTGTCTGTCTGTCTGTCTGTCTATCTGTCTGTCTGTGTCTCTGCCTGCCTCTCTCTGTGTCTCTTTGTCTGTCTGTCTGTCTGTCTGTCCCTCTGTTCGTCTGTCTGTCTGTCTGTCTGTCTTTTTGTCTGTCTGCTTGCCTGCCTGCCTCTCTCTGCGTCTCTTTCTCTGTCTGTCTGTCTGTCTGTCTGTCTGTCTGTCTGTCTGTCTGTCTGTCTGTCTGTCTCTCTGCCTGCCTGCCTCTTTCTATGTCTCTTTCTCTCTCTGTCTATCTCTCTCCGTCTCTTTCTCTGTCTGTCTGTCTGTCTGTCTGTCTGTCTGTCTGTTTGTCTGCCTGCCTTTCTCTGTGTCTCTTTCTCTGTCTATCTGTCTGTGTGTCTGTCTGTGTGTCTGTCTGTCTGTCTGTCTGTCTGTCTGTCTGTCTGTCTGTCTGTCTGTGTGTCTGTCTGTGTGTCTGTCTGTGTGTCTGTCTGTCTGTCTCTATTTATCTCTCTCTCTCTCTCACACACACATAGAACAATGTGTACTTCAGTCACTGTCTCATAGAATACAAGAACGAGTCAGTATTGCCTAGGGTCTCCTTTAACTGCTTTGGACTACCTTTGGCTGAGCTATTATGATAGGCTCCAAATGCTCAGCACCTTGGCCCAGTGGGGGATTAGAATGGGGGGTGGGGGTGGGGGTGGGGGTGGGGGGTGGAGGTTGTGGTTGGGGCGGGCGGGTGGGATGGGGGGTATAGATCGGCTTTGACTGTGTGTATATTTTTGCAGGAGTGCAGATAATGGTCAACATGCGACGTACAGTCTTGTGAAAAGACCCTGTCAAAGATTTGCTGAGATGTTACACATGGAAGCTGTGCAATGCGAGTCCAGAGGCAACATACTTGGTTCCAGCGACCATCGGCGCCGTCTCGGGAAGAAGGTCCGCGAGAAGCTCGTAGCAAGGGAGGCAAATCCCCATGATGAAACCAACCTAGAGACAAGAAAAACAGCGTTACTTCCCCTACAAAAACTTGATTGCTTTCCGTGTTCAAACCAGTGTGGAATGATACAGATTTGCATGTGATTTCATTTTATTATTCTCCCTTAACATATTTTATTATTATCTTGATACATTTTCAACGTCAATGATGGTATACAAACGATTCTGTGAGTTTCAGTTATCACACACTCTCTGCAAACGAACACGAAAAACGCCCTGGTAAAGTTAAAGGTATTGGTATCATGTAGCACCTTATTGCCTTTATTTGTGTCTCAAACCGCTTTACATCTTATTCCCTACTTTCATTTTACAGTGTTGAACGGGCGATGCATGTGTTGACTGCGGTAAAAGTGCTGGAAAAGGACACGTGATTTTAGAAAACGGCGTAAACAATGACAAGATCCCAGCAAGACGACCAGGGGGGTCGTCAGGGACAGAAAGGGAGAGAAAGACAAATACAGAAACAAATATGATGGCACTTTATGGAGGCGAGATGAAACACACACACCCCCCCCCCCCCCCCCAAAAAAAAAAGAAAAGAAAAAAAAGTGAAGAAGAAAAAGAAACAAGTAGAAGACGATGACGATGACAGCGACGACGACGACGATAAAGCAGCACAGGACTTGCCTCGAGCTGGGGCAGCTCATGCTTCTTGTCTCGGTCCATCATGGCCATAGGTGTCATGCCCTGGGACTTCTCCTCGTCTCCCTGTCAATGCACAGTGATAGTCAGTCCTGCACGTCCTCGTGTCCCACGTCACACAGTGGCAGTCAGTCCTCGTGTTCCACCTCACACAGTGGCAGACAGTTCTCGCGTCCCACCTCACACAGTGGCAGTCAGTCTTCGTGTCCCACTTTACACAGTGGCAGTCAGTCTTCGTGTCCACCTCACACAGTGGCAGTCAATCTTCGTGTCCCACCTTCCCACCTTACACACTGGCAATCAGTCTTCGTGTCCCACCTCACACAGTGGCAGTCAGTCTTCGTGTCCCACCTCACACAGTGGCAGCCAGTCCTCGTGTCCCACCTCACACAGTGGCAATCAGTCCTCGTGTACCACCTTACACACTGGCAATCAGTCTTCGTGTCCCACCTCACACAGTGTCAGTCAGTCTTCGTGTCTACCTCACACAGTGGCAGTCAGTCTTCGTGTCCACCTCACACAGGGCAGTCAGTCTTCGTGTCCACCTCACACAGTGGCAGTCAGTCCTCGTGTCCCACCTCACACAGGGCAGTCAGTCTTCGTGTCCCACCTCACACAGTGGCAGTCAGTCCTCGTGTCCCACCTTCCCACCTTACACCCTGGCAGTCAGTCTTCGTGTCCCACCTCACACAGTGGCAGTCAGTCTTCGTGTCCACCTCACACAGTGGCAGTCAGTCTTCGTGTCCCACCTCACACAGTGTCAGTCAGTCTTCGTGTTTCACTTTACACAGTGGCAGTGAGTCTTCGTGTCCACCTCACACAGTGGCAGTGAGTCTTCGTGTCCCACCTCACACAGTGTCAGTCAGTCTTCGTGTTTCACTTTACACAGTGGCAGTGAGTCTTCGTGTCCACCTCACACAGGGCAGTCAGTCTTCGTGTCCACCTCACACAGTGGCAGTCAGTCTTAGTGTCCCACCTCACACTGTGGCAATCAGTCTTTGTGTCCCACCTCACACAGTATCAGTCAGTCTTCGTGTTCCACTTTACACAGTGGCAGTCAGTCTTCGTGTCCACCTCACACAGGGCAGTCAGTCTTCGTGTCCACCTCACACAGTGGCAGTCGGTCCTCATGTCCCACCTCACACAGTGGAAGTCACTCTTAGTGTCCCACCTCACTCAGTGGCAATCAGTCCTCGTGTCCCACCTTACACACTGGCAGTCAGTCTTCGTGTCCCACGTCACACAGTGGCAGTCAGTCTTCGTGTCCCACCTCACACAGTGGCAGTCAGTCTTCGTGTCCCACTTTACACAGTGGCAGTCAGTCTTTGTGTCCCACCTCACAAAGTGGCAGTCAGTCATCGTGTCCCACCTCACACAGTAGCAGGCAGTCTTCGTGTCCCACTTTACACAGTAACAGTCAGTCTTCGTGTCCCACTTTACACAGTAACAGTCAGTCTTCGTGTCCCAATTTACACAGTAACAGTCAGTCTTCGTGTCCCCATTTACACAATAACAGTCAGTCTTCGTGTCCCAATTTACACAGTAACAGTCAGTCTTCGTGTCCCACTTTACACACTGGCAGTCAGTCTTCGTGTCCCACTTTACACAGTAACAGTCAGTCTAACACGTCTTCATGTCCCTCCCCACTTCAACCTCGATGTTACTTTATTCGACCCAAAATTCAACTCAAAATCTATCAGTTTGCTTTAAAGATGTTCTCTTAAAATCAAGAAGGGAAAAATGTATGATACATTTAATCAAACTGAATGAATTTCTACAGAAACCGACGTAAAATGAGATATTTGAAATTACAGTAATAACTTTTCCCAATTTTCAGCTTAAAATTTTGAATATAGAACATACCAGAAAAGTTAAGACAAATTTGAAAAAAGGGCATTCATAAGTAAGAAGATACACATCTAGTTGGAAAAAAGTTTCACTTTGTAGATGTTTGACAACACATCATCAGTTCGCATGTAGTCTTTGGTTTCATGACTGTCATGCAGATGAAGACGAGACAATAAATAGTACGATAGATAGATCAAACCTCAACAGAAATCAAGTGGCTAGCAATCTGAAGACTCCCGAAGACTAGAATATTGATATCTGCTGTCTCATACTACAGCGTATGTGAATTATATGAAATGTTTGAATATTTTTATCAAGTAGTGGACAAGCAATAGAATGACCAGCATGGTACTATTGAATAACAACCTTGCCAATGTAATGATATAATCAGTTCCTCTGCTCGATGAAAAATGCTTTTTCTTATCTGAATGGCAAGAAATACGATGCATTATTTTGAACTAAACATTTTTCCTCAGGAAAAGATTGATTTAAAAAGAGTCCCCGAGATTCGAATTTTCATTATTTGTCTTCATTTCCAAGGGCAAGAGATGCAGCTCCCTAGAGATTGTACAACAAAAGGTCGACTCGAGACAAAAGATGTGAGTCCCTTAATTTTCATTTCCAAACAAACATTCTACATTACCATGAGTAACTTTGGGAGTGCTTTCAAAACTGCACAGAAAGCTTTCACGAGATACATTTTTCTACCATGCAGGAACAGCAGTGCGTTATACTGAAATTCACTTTACTTAAAGTGACATGGTAGTATTAATGTTATTTCTTTCCTCAAACCACCGATACATTGGTTAGCAGTAGTCACGAACAGAAAAAATAGTCATCATAACTTCTCATTATAATTATAAATGCCATTTAATTCAAACTTTGTCTACAGTAGAACACGTCTTAGTTTGAAAACATCCATTGGGACAAAAACGCATGGTCCTACCTGTTGCCAAAATTCCTCCATTATTACATACACAAGGTCGAGCTGTGTTTTCCAGGGCTTAAACATGGCACACAGATCACAAGCAGTCATGGAGATGGCCATTAGATACTGCCTGAAGATAGGAAGACACCATCAAGCCACATAACACAGCAAATAATTGCAAAAGAAATAATCGACACTGAAAGTAAAATGTTCAAGTGCATTCATTAATCAGGCAAACACGAAAATGAACGAAAATTGTGAGTGACAATGAGTGAAAGCTAAGGTGATCCAGAACTCAATAAATCTGAAACATATACAAAATTAAAAGGGCTTAAAGAGAAGCAATAGGAGGTGCAAGGTTATGACGGGGAACACATAAAACATCGGGGGTTGTACAATGGATAACAAAAACCCTGTTAAAAGCGACTTAAACAGAGGGATAATCACTGACACAGATGGGAGGCTACATATGACATGCATTCCAGTTCAACAATCGCTGGAAGTGAAGGGGCAGTCTCTTGTCAAACACGAATTGCATTGCACTGTATTGGGGTACAACGTACAGCAGTAAGGCCAGAGGAAGACAAAAAT
>JAWQFJ010001143.1:30000-32461 GCA_034096865.1 Theodoxus fluviatilis
CAACTGATCTGTCTAGCCGACATATCGGAAAGAATTGGTTTCACATCCCTTTTTCCGCACTCCAAATGTATAAAAATGGCGCATCTTCAACTAATGGAATACAACTGAACAAGTAAAAGTGGAGAAACCACAAAAATACACAAACATTGGAGGATCTTAAATGACGATGGCCTCGATAGCCTTTAAATGCTATAGATTCACACCATTGTGTTCCGTTTTGATGACCTGACGAGCACAGTTTCAATGAAAACCTCAGACCCTTGCTTGTCACGTTTGGGCAAGTGGAAAACTCAGTGTATACGGCCAAAAATTGATAGTAATGTATTTTCATATAAAAACTATAATCAAATACATACTCTCTCTCTCTCTCTCTCTCTCTCTCTCTCTCTCTCTCTCTCTCTCTCTCTCTCTCTCTCTCTCTCTCTCTCTCTCTCTCTCTCTCTCTCTCTCTCTCTCTCTCTCTCTCTCTCTCTCTCTCTCTCCAATAGGTCCATGTGTGATGGGGTTAAGAACAGATTCACCGCGTCTCCCTAAGCGAGTCGCAAAATGCGAATAACTCGGGAAACTGAGAGCTGACGTGATCTTTCTCTAACCATCCTTTGTGAAAATCGTAATCAATAGCCTTACATAGCCTACAAAGGCTGATGCGCCTTGAAACTTCATTCACGTCATTTCACTCATCTGGTTTGAACAAGAACGATGAACATCTCAACGCCACCGTGGTTCCTGACCTCTACTGGCGTGAACTTGTGCTTGGCGTTCTTGATGACGGTGTACATGGAGTGGGCCACTGAGAAGGCGTGGACCCAGTTGTGGTATGGCACGTTGCGGTAGTTCTTGCGCACAGTCAGCGTGAAGCGGATCAGATCGTTGATGTCGAACCTGGAACACACAAACAAGGCTGCCCATCTCCAGTCAAGAGAGTCGGCTTTGGACAGAGAGTGGAACAACAAGAGGAAGTTACTTGCACTGTATCCGTATTACTATGCACGAAGAATAATTATTTCTTGTATATTCATTGCTGTTGTTACACCTTTTAAAAGCAAGCATATCTCGCAAAAAAGCAAAACAATTAACACAGAGAAGTTACACAAGCACTGAGAAGGAACTTACGCACGAGCACACACTTATCATATTATCGATATCACGTAGACATTTAAAAGTTAATAAAAACCTTAGAAGTCAATGTGAAGTTACACTTGATATTTTTGTAAAGCTTTACATAAGTATCGCACAAAGTCCTTACAGTTAGAAACAAATCAACACCCATGTGACACACATAAGACAACAAAAGAACATGAGTAGTATACAAGTTGGGGCTGCCAGCTCACCCCTAATGAGGCAGCTGTTCACTTTTTAGAATTGATTGGGCGACTCATGCCTTTTTTAATCTGGAGGCAGGGAGAGGCATGCCACCGCTTGCAGCCCGCATGGCTGCGAAGCCAACAGGTGAAGGGGCATAACTCGCTTTGCATGTTAAAAGTGCGCGCCATGTCCCTGACACCGGCGTCTGCCCTACATATGTGCCACGATGACAACAGCGTGTGCCACCTCTCTGCTTTTGCAAAAGCTTGGAGCCAAACTCGCTCAGCTGCCTGGCAAATTTCACCGCAGGGTAAAAATAGATACTTATTGCATCAGCCAGCCTGGGTCAAATTGTCGTCTGCTAGGCTCTCTCTCTGTCTGTCTGTTTGTCTCCATGACTGTTTATCTGTCTGTCTCTGTGTTTCTATCCCTGTGTGTTGTTTTTTTAAACCCACAAACACACACACACTCACTCATGCACACACAGGCTAACCTAATGCAAACGGGTTTTTTAATATAAATTTTTGTTAAATTCAAGGGAGATAACTCCGTTTTGCCACTTAAAATTACCTCCCTTGCCTGATAAATTCAAGAGTTACCTCCCTTGCAACGCTATATGTTAACATGGATGAATCTAGATTGACCTTAAAACAGATGAAATCTTGATTGTACAGTTTTGTCAAAGCATGGATACTTTCTTTAGAATGTACGGAATGCGTTTTTAACCAGATAGAGTGTTTTACATACCCAAAAACCTGTTTTATCTTGCAGTCTAAGTGTAAAAATGTGCGCATTTTGTAAGCAACACATGGCCCTAGAATCGAGCTTAATAACAGGTAAAATCACAGTTGCTGAGTCTTTTCAAAGCATTGTGAGTACAATGGAAAAGTAGTTAACCCATTTTTAATCAGATTGAGTGTCCATATGTAGAAAAACGTGCTTTAATCGCTTAGTCTATGTGACGAACGTGTATGCTTCGTGTATAGATAGGGGAGATAACTCCGTTTTGACCGAATATTACCTTCCTTGAACAGGAGCTTCTAGATAGGGGAGGTAACTCTTATTTGACCTGAAATTACCTCCCTTGAACAGGAGCTTGGCTGTGTCCTGTCTCTCTCTCTGCCACCCCACCCCTATTTTACTTTGCCTAGTATTT
>JAWQFJ010001143.1:32471-62471 GCA_034096865.1 Theodoxus fluviatilis
CCGCCAGGACCTTAAAGACACTTCACTTGTGACATCGCCACCACCAGATGTAGCTGAGTGTGTAGGCTTGTACAACGACACGCTCATTTCATTGTTAGACAAGTATGCACCACAGGGTGTAAAGCGTGTCCAGGTACGTCCTGATTCCTCTTGGATTACCACTCTGGTGTTGGAAGCCAAGACTGCGCGGCGCCATGCGGAAAGGTTGTTTCGCAAGTCAGGTCTGCATGTTCACAAGGATCTGTATCGCGAGGCGCGGAACCACTGCTCCCAGGTTGTCCGCCAGGCTAAGGCTGAGAGTGTTCAGAGTGAACTGGAGTCTGCTGCGGGTGACCCCAAGAAAGTGTTTAGCATAGTGAACAGACTGCTAGGCAAGGAGGCTTCTCCTCCTGTTCTCCCTAGTCTCAGCTCTGATGCTGCTGCTAGAAACCTTTCACAGTTCTTCAGTGAGAAGATTCAGACACTTAGAGACCAGTTATCGCAGGAAAGGTCTTGTGTAGACTTGTGTGGTGTTGGCGAGGGGTGTGCTAGTTTCAGTGGTGAACCATTTGCTTCCTTTACGCCTGTCTCAGAGTATCAGCTGCGTAAGGTGATAGCCAGGTCAAAGCCGACTTTCTCCAGTGTTGACCCTGTCCCCACCAAGCTAGTGTTAGACAACCTTGACATTTTGCTGCCTGTCTTGGTTCACATCGTGAACGCCAGCCTTGCTGCGGGTTGTGTTCCTCGCCCCCTCAAGACGGCCGTCATACGACCGCTTCTTAAGAAACCGACCTTGGACTCCGGTGTTGAGAAGAACTACCGCCCGGTGTCTAACCTACCATATGTGTCAAAGCTGCTTGAGCGTGTTGTTGCCGACCAGCTCGCCGAGCATGTGTCTCGTCATCAGCTATTGGATTGTTTCCAGTCAGCCTACAGGCCAGGCCATTCCACAGAGACTGCTGTTCTTCGCGTCTTGAATGACTTCCTGTGCGCTGCTGACCGTGGTGACCTCTCCCTGCTGGTGATGCTGGACTTGAGTGCCGCCTTTGACCTCATCGACCATCAGCTGCTCCTCCAGAGACTTCGTCATGAGTATGGGCTCGATGGGTGCGTCCACCAGTGGTTCCAGTCGTATCTTGAGGATCGGTTCCAGTACGTCAGTGTGAAAACCGCAGCATCTGATGAAACGGAGCTGACTTGTGGGGTCCCCCAAGGGTCCGTGCTGGGACCGGTACTCTTCTCATTATACACGTCGGAGTTGGGACGTATCATCGAGAGACATGGGTTAGGAAGGCAGCTTTTTGCTGACGACTCGGGCCTGTATGACTCTTTTTCTCCTGATGATGCCTCTGCAGCCGAGTCTGCTAGGAAGTTTGAGCTGTGCTGCTGTGATGTGAAGGCATGGATGACTGCCAATATGCTCAAGCTCAATGACGACAAAACGGAAGCCATCTTATGTGGCCCAAAGATCAAGAGAGACTCTGTTGGCTTGAGCACTGTACGCGTTGGCCAGTCAGACATTCCCTTCTCACACACTGTTAGAGACCTGGGCATCATGATCGACGAAGACCTCACGATGAAGGCCCATGTGAGTGCTGTGGTAAGCGGATCTTACTTCCACATCCGGTCCCTTGGTAAGCTGCGGAACATCCTTACGGACAGGGCTGCAACTACCATCGCAGTGGCCTTAGTCATCTCCAAGATTGACTATGCCAACGGCTGTCTTTGGGGCCTCCCTGTCCAGCAGCTCGACCGACTCCAGCGTGTTCTGAACACGGCGGCAAGGATTGTGTCTAGGACCAAAAAGACCGACCACATCACTCCAGTCCTCCGCAAGCTCCATTGGCTCCCAGTCATGAAGAGAGTGGACCACAAGGTGCTCTCCCTGTGCTATAAGCGTGTGCACGATCCAACTTTCCCCCAGTACCTCAGAGACATCATCCCTCTCCACAACCCCCCCAGATGTCTTCGCTCTGCTTCCCAGTCACTGCTGGCTCCACCCAGTAGGGCCGGCCACATAGGGAAGCGCTTGGGTCGCCGCTCGTTCTCCTACTGTGGTCCAACCCTGTGGAATGCGCTCCCCCAGAACATGCGAGAAGCAAAGTCACTAGAGGACTTCAAGAGCACTCTGAAGACTCACCTTTTCTGACTTGGGATCTGTGTAAATAGTCTCAAAAGAAAGGACATACCTGACTGAAAGACTGTGCACCAGTCTCTGTTTTATTAACTTTTTCTCCCTCCCCCCCAATCTCCTGCGCCTTGAGCATGCTGCCAGCATGGATATGTGCGCCATACAAGTGGACATCATCATCATCATCATCATCAAAGCGGTATGTCTTACCAGAAGTCACTCAGAGCATGACAATTGCAGTAATCAAGCAGATCTTGCACATAGCCCGGTGCACCATACCAGCGGAGAGAATTTACAATTCCGATACTGGTATCTCTTTTTATGTCAATCTGCGAGGATACCACAATATTTACTCAGTCCCAATCCGAGTCCCATACTTTCTTTCAAACGTAATTCTCTAAACCCGGCAGGATTTTTAACTGTGAATCTCCATCCGGGATACTCTCTTCTACAAGAAAGCGTAAGATTTATACGCGACGAAAAGTTACGTCTCTGCTTGTTCCCTCTAAACAAGGTACCGCAGTAGGTAGGAACGACGAATTTAGTAACATGACGTCATACGTGACCTCACCGGCAAAGGAGCCTGCCTTGGAGAAAAAGTCGGTCGACCTAGTTCAACTCGGCGCGCAGCAAGCTGCCAGATGACAGATTTGTCTGCCAACTTGTTCACACTTCTGACCCAGAAAGAGTGTCCTTGTAGAGCGTAACGTACCAAACGGAGCCTCTCGGTGCCCCCCCCCCCCCCCCCCCCCCCCCCATTTGGCTGGAACCCGTCTGTAGGGTTCCCGTGGCCTGCACCAATGCCTCAACCAGGGGTGGCCCCAAGCAGTCCAAGAGTCTGGTAGAGCATTTCGGGCGCTAACCGAAAGGTCTCGGGTTCAGTCCCCGCCTGTGGCCCTACATTTTTCCTGTCTGTCTCACGCAGGGTTTCGGCTCTGTATGTTAAACTGTACCTTCATTACTCTCAGGATTGACTGGGTGACTAGGGAAAGACCTATGACAGCTGGGAAAGACTAGCAAAACTAGATATTGGGATTCGGGTCATCCGGGCACATAAGACCGAGACAGCAGCCGCTGATACAGGTCAGTGTAGTCAGGAGAAGACAACACGGACCATGGTAGCTCAGCTGGTAGAGCATTTTAGGCGCTAACCGAAGGGTCGCGGGTTCAGTCCCCGCCTGTGGTCCAACGTTTTTCCTGTCTGTCCCATGCAGGGTTTCGGCTTTGTGTGTTAAACTGGGTGGATGGATGGATGGATAGTGTTTTACGACCTATCAGCCTTTGTAGGCTATATAGGCCTAAGGCAATTTAGCACGAAAATCATTAGAACTGTTCAGAGTGAACGCAAACCAAGTCACTGTGTCCCTAGTTATTATGCCATTTACGAATCGCGTAGGGAGACGAGGTGGGTCAATTCTTAGTCCAAACCCACAGAGGGGTGGGTGGGTCAGCATATGGACAGGGTGTCTGTACGTTCACACCACCCTGGAAGTTCGCGAGTGCAGGGAAACAAGCTGAAGTGGCTAACTACTGGAGCAGGCCCTTAAGCTGCACAGGTTGGGGTTGCAGCTGAAGATGAGAATGTCTAGGGGCTTGTTTCAAATGTCGGACTCGGCCAAACTTATTTCAAACAGCTATTTGTTCCTACAGACTACTTTGAATTATCAACAGAAAGGCGGACCGGCGGTCGGAGATGAATGAATAGACGAATGAATAGAAGTTGACGGCCTATCAGCTTGTAGACTATGTAAGGCCATTGATTACAACATCGGTAGAGCAGATTGGAGTTGGAGCAAGCCAGGTCTCCATTCTTTAATTATTCGCCTTATACCAGTCGTGTTGTGGAGATGCGCTTGGCCTATTCTTATTCCCAACCCACGAGAGGTCAATCAGACAGACAGACAGAGAGACGGACGGACGGACGGAAGGACACACAAACGGACGGACGGATGGATGGATAGTGTTTAACGGCTTTTCAGCCTTTGTGTGCTATGTAAGGCCATCAAGCACGAAAATCGCTAAAACAGTTCAGAGTAAACGCAAACCAAGTCACGGTGTCACTAGTTATTCGCCTCTTACAAATCGCGTAGGGAGACGCGGTGGGTCAATTCTAACCCCGAACCCATTAGGGGATGGACGGACAGATGGCAGAACACTGTGTGTGTGTGTGTGTGTGTGTGTGTGTTCGTGTGTGCGTACGTGTGTATATGTGTGTGTGAGCATGCGTATGTGTGTGTACGTTTGTACGTGACGTCTGAGGGCTTGTCAGTCTGCCAGTCTGAACTGCGTGTGTTTGCAGAGGTACGGCTACAGGGGGTGGATACAGCTTGATGGCAGAACACTGCGTGTGTTTGCAGAGGTACGGCTACGGGGGGTGGATACAGCTTGACCACTCGGGTCCAGGCAGATCCAGACTGATGAAGGACGGACGCCTGTTCCGAGAGGTGGACGAAAACTGCTGGAACATGCAGGCCAGGCTGCGAGACATGGACAGAACAGGTGAGTTGGGATTCATTCGTCCACCCATCCATTGATTTATTCATCCATGCTATTCATTCCATTCATCAGCCATCTACTGTTTTATTCATTCATTCTATTCACTCAGTTCGTTCGGTCATCCCTCCATCCATCCGTGTTTCAAGAAGATTACATTCTGAACACTCGTCGTTCCTACTCCAGTGGTCCTTTAAAAAAAACCCAACAATTTCACTGTCTCCTAAACGCCTCTCCCCTTTCCTCTTCTCCCCTAATCTCTCTGAAATAAAAACTAAGATCGTTAGGACAGGCAGCTATGCCTAATTATCTACCCTTGTGAAATACATTTCTTTCAGTTTAGCAATCTATTTAGTTACTAAATAAAATTCCTTCAGAGTATGTAGACTTTTTATTCCACGGCACTCTCCTTTCCATTTGTTTCTGTGTTGACAGACGTGGATGTCCAGGTCTTATCCACCGTGCCCGTCATGTTCAGCTACTCGGTACGTATGTCCTCATGCTGTTTTCTCCTTTGTTGGCTTTCTCCTCTCTGTGCCTTGTCGACTCGTACACAGGGGAAGCGCGATGTTTGTTCTTGTTCTTGTTCCTCTTGTCTCCGGGTCTCCCCATGCCTTTCGTAAAAGGCGACCGATTGGAAAACCAAGTTCCACTTGTCTTTATGTCAGTCAAGTTATTTTGTCGAATTAGTCAATTTGAATCAAATTATTTGGAAAAGATATATAAGGCATCACGATTAATTTTTTTAATCACTTGCAGCACTGAATTTTCCTCTTTTTTTAAAAATCACATCAGGTATCTGATTTTGTTATTTCGATAGCCTGTATTCACTGCCTTCTCTACAGTGAATTTCCTGTCTATTCCCATTTATTTACATAATCTGAATGTTTAATAATTATGAATAAAGTTTGGTTGTATTGTATCATTGTATTTCATTGTATCGAATACATAGATTTGGGTAGTTCTAGGAAACCTTACAGAAGTCTCATCCATCCATCCATCCACCCATCCATCCACCCATCCATCCATCCATCCATCCATCCATCCATCCATCCATCCATCCATCCATCCATCCATCCATCCATCCATCCATCCATCCATCCATCCATCCATCCATCCATCCATCCATCCATCCATCCATCCATCCATCCACCCATCCATCCACTCATCCATCCACCCATTCATCCATCCATCCATCCATCCATCCATCAATCCATCGGATTGATGTGGTTTGGTGTGGTCCGTTTCTCTGTGGTATTTTGAAGTAGGGTGTCACGTGGTGTGGTACGGTGGGATCTGATGTCGTGTGGATTGGTTGCACTCGAGTATAGTACTAATTGTGACGCAGAATAGTGTGGTGTGGTATTGTGCAGCTACAGATACTAGATTGAAACATTTCCAATTAAAATTGTTACATCGTATAATTCCAACCAACACCTTTCTTTTCAGGATTTATAAAAAAGTATCATCAACTTTATGTGGATTTTATTTGTGCAATCCAGAAACTTTAGAGCACTTGTTTTGGGAATGTGAAATGATTCCGTTCTTCTGGGCTGATTTACAATTATATCTACGACGTCACGCTCTTTTGTTCAACATCAACAGAAAAACGTTTTTTAAATTTTAGATTCTATGTCCAACGACGTTGGAAATCTTATAAAAATAAGTGCCAAACAATACATTTTTTATGCTGAATCTTTCGACTACAAATTAAGTATATATTTTTTTAGAAAAGTCCTGCAAGTCACAGAAGATATATTTTTAAGCGTTCGAAACGACAAATTGCATATATGGCTTTGAAAAAAACTTTATTCCACTGTAAAGACCCGGAGTGTCTAGGGAAAAGACTCTACTTTCTACACCCCCTCTCACCTTTCCTTTTTATCCCGCCTCCTACTGCAGCCCCCCTTAACCACCCCCACCCCCTCCAACCACCACCACGCTGTTATTATGTATGTTATGTAAGCTCCATGCTCTTGAATAAGGAATAAAGAAGAAAAAAAAGAGAGTCACAATGAATCCCGAATGCAACAACAACAAAAGTAATGCGCAGTTCAGTGTCGTGTCGTGTAGTGCAGTGTAGTGGAACATAGTTCAGTGTAGTGCCGTGCAATGCATTGCAGTATGGTACAGTTATTAGCAGAGTGTTGAGTTACTAGTGCACTGTCGTGTAGTGTTGTGAGTAGTAGTATAATGCAGCACAACGTAATGTGATATGACACAATGCAGAGCAGCGAATTTATGTGAAGTGGTCAGCAGTGAATGGGGTTTACGGCTTGTGAGAAGTGTGATGTGATGTGATGTAGTTTTGGTTATAGTCGGTGTGGTGTAGTGTGGTGTGATTCCGTATGGCGTAATGTGTTGTAGTGAAATTTTGAATCGTGGGGTAAGGTGTTGTGTAGTACGGCGGAATGTGGTGTAGTGGGGTGTAATTTAGTGTTATGTGGTGTGATATGATGTGGTGTGCTGTCGTTTTGGTATATTGTGGTGTGATGTGATGTAGAGGTGCCTCAACAACCCATCTCAGGGTTAAGAGACTGAAAAGATGTAATGTTGAGAAGTGTGCTGTGGCGTTGTGTGGTGAGTGGCAAGAAACTCTCAACAGAGCGAGGCAACAGACGGTCTTCAGAGGAAGAGCCCCTGTCGACAAGTGTTTCGGACCTTTAAACTTCCTGACACTCTCGGGGGGCGGGCCACACCTGGTTATAGCTCCAGGACGGGGTTTTGAGTGGTATATTGTGGTGTAGTGTATTTCGTGCAGTGTAGTGAAATGGGGTGTAATATAGTGTGATGGGTAGATGGAGGAACGGATGAGGATGGATGGACGACCTATCAGTCTTTGTATGCAATGTAAGGCCTATTAATCACGAAAAATCGTTAGAGCTGTTTTGGTTGGTTGGTTGGCGTTTTACGGCCTATCAGCCTTTGTAGGCTATGTAAGGAAATTAAGCACGGAAGAACAGTTTGGAGTAAACGCGAATCAAGTCACGGTGTCCCTAGTTATTCGCCTCTTACGAATCGCGTAGGGAGACGCGGTGGGTCAATTCTTACCCCAAACCCACAGGGGGAAGCTGGTTAGAATAAGAACAAATTAAGTCGCAAGTTTCCTAGTTTTGTGCCTATTACGAATTGCGTAGGGAGACCCGGAGGGTCTATTCCTACCCCCAAACCACAGGGGGAGTAATGCAGTGTGATGTAGTGTGGTTCGGTGTAGTGTATTAGAATGTTGTGTAGTGTAATGTGGTGGTGTATCGTTTAGAATTGTATTCAATAGTAAAGCAGATATGTGCTGCAGACGTTTCAAATGAGATCCTCAACGTCATTGAAACGTCTCCGCACATGCTGGCAAAGACCTTGAACTGTGTCTTCTTAATAGCTATGGCGTCTATTTTCGTCTCCTTGCCGCATGCCTGGCTATAGTTCAAGGGTCACTGGTCGTGTGTGTCACTTTCCATCATGTCAGTCAAAACTAATAACCCGCCAGGCACTGCGCATCCAGAGTGAAAATTGTGATTCCTATTTCCCGGTGTCCGGCTGTCCCTGTCATGGAGGCTATGACGCGCCACAGCTATGGACCTCACTGCCACGTACGATGTATGGACAGAGACATTTAATGCTCTCCTCATCAGCTGGAGCCATTGGCTGCTGGGATTTCGGTGCCTGCTGCAGAGGCTCAGCCAGGGGCGGCTCCAAGCAGCCGAAGATGCTACCGGGGGGCTATCGGGACAGGGACTGGTCATTAAGACTGGAGTGAGTTTAGATTGCACTGGAAGATGGAGCCCGACCCATGTGCAGTAATGAACTTCCCCATAGAACCCGCATTCAAACCCCAAGAAACATCTCTATAGTCATCTGCCAATCAAACAGGAATACAATCCCTACTACCACCTCTTGGTGTACTTGCTATCCGTCATCAGTGAACTGCATGTGTGTGTGTATATGTATGTATGTATGTATGTATGTATGTATGTATGTATGTATGTATGTATGTATGTATGTATGTATGTATGTATGTATGTATGTATGTATGTATGTATGTATGTATGTATGTATGTATGTATGTATGTATGCATGCATGCATGCATGCATGCATGCATGCATGTATGTATGTATGTATGTATGTATGTATGTATGTATGTATGTATGTATGTATGTATGCATGCATGCATGTATGCATGTATGCATGAATGCATGTATGCATGTATGCATGTATGCATGTATGCATGTATGCCTGTGTGCATGTGTGCATGTGTGCATGTGTGCATGTGTGCATGTGTGCATGTGTGCATGTGTGCGTGTGTGTATGTGTGTATGTGTGTATGTGTGTATGTGTGTATGTGTATATGTATGTGTGTGTGCGTGCGTGCGTGCGTGCGTGCGTGCGTGCGTGCGTGTGTGTGTGTGTGTGTGTATGTATGTATGTATGTATGTATGTATGTATGTATGTATGTATGTATGTATGTATGTATGTATGTATGTATGTATGTATGTATGTATGTATGTATGTATGTATGTATGTATGTATGTATGTATGTATGTATGTATGTATGTATGTATGTGTGTATGTATGTATGTGTGTATGTGTGTATGTGTGTATGTGTGTATGTGTGTATGTATGTATGTATGTATGTATGTATGTATATGTATGTATATGTGTATGTGTATGTGTATGTGTATGTATGTATGTATGTATGTATGTATGTATGTATGTATGTATGTATGTGTGTATATGTGTATGTGTATGTATGTATGTATGTATGTATGTATGTATGTATGTATACATGTATGTATGTATGTATGTATGTATGTATGTATGTATGTATGTATGTATGTATGTATGTATGTATGTATGTATGTATGTATGTATGTATGTATGTATGTATGTATGTATGTATGTATGTATGTATGTATGTATGTATGTATGTATGTATGTATGTATGTATGTATGTATGTATGTATGTATGTATGTATGTATGTATGTATGTATGTATGTATGTATGTATGTATGTATGTATGTATGTATGTATGTATGTATGTATGTATGTATGTATGTATGTATGTATGTATGTATGTATGTATGTATGTATGTATGTATGTATGTATGTATGTATGTATGTATGTATGTATGTATGTATGTATGTATGTATGTATGTATGTATGTATGTATGTATGTATGTATGTATGTATGTATGTATGTATGTATGTATTTAGTTATGTATGTATGTATGTATGTATGTATGTATGTATGTATGTATGTATGTATGTATGTATGTATGTATGTATGTATGTATGTATGTATGTATGTATGTATGTATGTATGTATGTATGTATGTATGTATGTATGTAGTATGTATGTATGTATGTATGTATGTATGTATGTATGTATGTATGTATGTATGTATGTATGTATGTATGTATGTATGTATGTATGTATGTATGTATGTATGTATGTATGTATGTATGTATGTATGTATGTATGTATGTATGTATGTATGTATGTATGTATGTATGTATGTATGTATGTATGTATGTATGTATGTATGTATGTATGTATGTATGTATGTATGTATGTATGTATGTATGTATGTATGTATGTATGTAGTATGTATGTATGTATGTATGTATGTATGTATGTATGTATGTATGTATGTATGTATGTATGTATGTATGTATGTATGTATGTATGTATGTATGTATGTATGTATGTATGTATGTATGTATGTATGTATGTATGTATGTATGTATGTATGTATGTATGTATGTATGTATGTATGTATGTATGTATGTATGTATGTATGTATGTATGTATGTATGTATGCATGCATGCATGTATGCATGTATGCATGAATGCATGTATGCATGTATGCATGTATGCATGTATGCATGTATGCCTGTGTGCATGTGTGCATGTGTGCATGTGTGCATGTGTGCATGTGTGCATGTGTGCATGTGTGCGTGTGTGTATGTGTGTATGTGTGTATGTGTGTATGTGTGTATGTGTATATGTATGTGTGTGTGCGTGCGTGCGTGCGTGCGTGCGTGCGTGCGTGCGTGTGTGTGTGTGTGTGTGTGTGTGTATGTATGTATGTATGTATGTATGTATGTATGTATGTATGTATGTATGTATGTATGTATGTATGTATGTATGTATGTATGTATGTATGTATGTATGTATGTATGCATGTATGTATGTATGCATGTATGCATGTATGCATGTATGCATGTGTGTATGTGTGTATGTGTGTATGTGTGTATGTGTGTATGTGTGTATGTGTGTATGTGTGTATGTGTGTATGTGTGTATGTGTATATGTATGTGTGTGTGCGTACGTGCGTGCGTGCGTGCGTGCGACCGTGTGTGTGTATGTGTGTGTATGTATGTATGTATGTATGTATGTATGTATGTATGTATGTATGTATGTATGTATGTATGTATGTATGTATGTATGTATGTATGTATGTATGTATGTATGTATGTATGTATGTATGTATGTATGTATGTATGTATGTATGTATGTATGTATGTATGTATGTATGTATGTATGTATGTATGTATGTATGTATGTATGTATGTATGTATGTATGTATGTATGTATGTATGTATGTATGTATGTATGTGTATGTATGTATGTATGTATGTATGTATGTATGAGTATGTATGTATGTATGTATGTATGTATGTATGTATGTATGTATGTATGTATGTATGTATGTATGTATGTATGTATGTATGTATGTATGTATGTATGTATGTATGTATGTATGTATGTATGTATGTATGTATGTATGTATGTATGTAGTAATGTATGTATGTATGTATGTATGTATGTATGTATGTATGTATGTATGTATGTATGTATGTATGTATGTATGTATGTATGTATGTATGTATGTATGTATGTATGTATGTATGTATGTATGTATGTATGTATGTATGTATGTATGTATGTATGTATGTATGTGAGTATGTATGTATGTATGTATGTATGTATGTATGTATGTATGTATGTATGTATGTATGTATGTATGTATGTATGTATGTATGTATGTATGTATGTATGTATGTATGTATGTATGTATGTATGTATGTATGTATGTATGTATGTATGTATGTATGTATGTATGTATGTATGTATGTATGTATGTATGTATGTATGTATGTATGTATGTATGTATGTATGTATGTATGTATGTATGTATGTATGTATGTATGTATGTATGTATGTGTATGTATGTATGTATGTATGTATGTATGTATGTATGTATGTATGTATGTATGTATGTATGTATGTATGTATGTATGTATGTATGTATGTATGTATGTATGTATGTATGTATGTATGTATGTATGTATGTATACATGTATGTATGTATGTATGTATGTATGTATGTATGTATGTATGTATGTATGTATGTATGTATGTATGTATGTATGTATGTATGTATGTATGTATGTATGTATGTATGTATGTATGTATGTATGTATGTATGTATGTATGTATGTATGTATGTATGTATGTATGTATGTATGTATGTATGTAAGTGATTTCACTGAATTGCATGAGCTCTGTTGTAGACTGAAGATACATCTTGACTATGACATCCACAGAGACTTATACGCAATCATCACCCCAGCACCTGACGATGAAGAAATCCTCCTCAGATGCTTGTGCCCAAAGACCCTCTACTGGCTGTTGAAACAACGTGAGGTGGACAGAACACTTCATCACTGGCAGGAGCTGCATCAACAAGGGAGATTGCAGCGTGAAACTCTGCCGTACGCTGACATGAACAACTCCATCGGTCACCTGACAAACCCAAAGATAAGCGACCACATCACGAGATTCATCGCCAAGGGAAGACTGCAGCTCTTTGAAACAATCGCAGTCAACAACGTGTACTACCCTGAGACATACCAGAGGGAGTGTAAGATATTAGGTTTTCAAACGGACACGAACTCACACGCACTCAACGGATGCAGACGTCTCAAGGGACTGTACTCCGAGCGGCATGACAGGCGTGTTGAGATCATCCGTCAAGAACTAGTAAACAATGTCTTCACTGAACACTGTGAACTGTTTCAGAATCAGACCATCGCAATAAATGGACATATGATAGACAGTTCCAAGCCAGACTTGTGTTTTTTAGACCGTACCCAGTCTGTAGCCAGAATTGTAGAACTTCCCAACCTATTTGATGCGTTTCTCGACAAATGCTACCATCACAAATTTGAGAAATATAGACCCCTCTGTGCACTTTTAAGAGAGGCAGGTTTTGAGACAAAATCGTTGTACTGGTCATCGGTTCCCTCGGAATGGTACATAGACGAGTAGTGTTGGGCCTTACCATGACAGGGCTGGACAGGAGAAGAAGTAAGCATATTGTGTGTGTATGTATGTATGTATGTATGTATGTGTGTATGCGTGCGTGCGTGCGTGAGTGCGTGCGTGCATGCATCCATGCATGTATGTATATGTATGTACGGACCATTTACTATACAGTTCAGTTTTTTTTTCAAACTGCACACTTTTTTCAAATAAAACTGTAAATGTCCCGAACTTGAAAAAAACACTTCAATTTGTCACATGGAAAAACTCAGTTTCAAGGGGGAGGCAAATTTGAAAGTCCAATATCTTTTAAACCAATGACGATACACACAAGAAATTTCGTTTGCTAGTTTGTTACACTACATGTTACGCAACCATATAGCCACTAACATACACAAGTTACTTTTCCTAATTAAAATGTTTTAAAAAACATAGTATACACTAGACCGTTGGAAATTGGGGATGACAAACGTCAGGGTGATTTTCTTTCGAAAGTAGTTAAAGTGGAGCCAAACAAGTTCATGTGAATCAGTACGTTTTACAAATGCACACATGGTTACTTAAATAAGCTTGAAAAGTTCAGGACAGAAACTACGTACTTAACATCTAGTTCACTCTGCACCAGGAGGCCACAATGCCTCGATGCACTGTTTACTAACTGTCCTCTCACTGGTCACCACCTTGACCTCACACCAGGTCCTCCACCCTGCGTCCATTGTCTGTGTCGAACTTTTATCTCAAAGTATTCTGTGAGTGTCTTATAACGAAAATGCCTACCTATCCATCTTCTACATAATATCAAAAAAGCAGTTCGATCATCAAGCTCTCCCACATCCACAAAGCAATTAATGCACAAGCTTCTACTACTGGAACTGGAAGAAACATCAATTCAGGCCTTTGACATGCACACTTTGATTCATCCTGCCACAAAATACCCTAAAAGATATAAATTTTCTAAGTTATCAATCAAGTCACTGAGAAAACTCTTTATTCTGTTAATTTTTTTCTTCAGATTGTATGGTTGATGGCGCGGCAGTCTTCGGATGCCATGGTTGACTCGACTGGGCTTATCATTATGCAGACATGTATCCACGATTAACGTGGGTGTCTGCTTTGATCGGTTTGTGCGATATTCGCATGACAAAGTATCATATTTGTATTTACTGCAGACAGCATAAATTAATCTTTCAAATGCACGCAAAGATGCTTGTACATATGATACTGTTTGTCCATAAACGTTAATTTGATTCTCATGTCGATCGCGCGCACAAGCACGCCATTCTGGTCACTATAGTAATCAAAGCGACCTTGACATCCAACGGTTTTTCCTGGTCTAAATTGAGTAGCGTATGGTTTTGCGCGACATTTACAGCATTAGTTTGGTATCCATCGCATTTAGCCTAAATTTCTCTTTCTGTGCATACAAAGATGCTAGTGTTTATGTTTCCGATTGCCTGCAAACGTGACTTTGATGCTGATGGCGGTTGAGCGCACAAACCGAATTGCTCCTGTTGTGAAGATTCTAGATCATACGGGAGACTCGCGGCACAGTTGGTTTTTCGGTCAGACCACTGCCTGGCACGCGGTCAAATCGGGCTGTCCTGTGTTTAGCAGTCGCTCTGATAATTCGGTCACCAGGTCACGTGGTTGAGTCGGGCTAAATGTGTCTTGTTGTGTCACGTGAAGCCAGTCGATTTAGAACTGTGGTCGCCTGCATATGGCTTACTATTTTAGTTCGTAACAACGTCGTTGTTCTGTACTTCGTTGTTCACAACTTTGAGTTGTTCCCAACTACGATAGTAAGGTGTGCATTAGACATTACTTGGTCGTAACAACGTCGTTGTTCTGTACTTCGTTGTTCACAACTTTGAGTTGTTCCCAACTACGATAGTAAGGTGTGCATTAGACATTACTTGGTCGTGACAACGTCGTTGTTCTGTACTTCGTTGTTCACAACTTTGAGTTGTTCCCAACTACGATAGTAAGGTATGCATTAGACATTACTTGGTCGTGACAACGTCGTTGTTCTGTACTTCGTTGTTCACAACTTTGAGTTGTTCCCAACTACGATAGTAAGGTGTGCATTAGACATTACTTGGTCGTGATAACGTCGTTGTTCTGTACTTCGTTGTTCACAACTTTGAGTTGTTCCCAACTACGATAGTAAGGTGTGCATTAGACATTACTTGGTCGTGACAACGTCGTTGTTCTGTACTTCGTTGTTCACAACTTTGAGTTGTTCCCAACTACGATAGTAAGGTATGCATTAGACATTACTTGGTCGTGACAACGTCGTTGTTCTGTACTTCGTTGTTCACAACTTTGAGTTGTTCCCAACTACGATAGTAAGGTGTGCATTAGACATTACTTGGTCGTGACAACGTCGTTGTTCTGTACTTCGTTGTTCACAACTTTGAGTTGTTCCCAACTACGATAGTAAGGTGTGCATTAGACATTACTTGGTCGTGACAACGTCGTTGTTCTGTACTTCGTTGTTCACAACTTTGAGTTGTTCCCAACTACGATAGTAAGGTGTGCATTAGACATTACTTGGTCGTGACAACGTCGTTGTTCTGTACTTCGTTGTTCACAACTTTGAGTTGTTCCCAACTGCGATAGTAAGGTGTGCATTAGACATTACTTGGTCGTGACAACGAAGTAATGACCCAGATAAAGGAGTTACCAACTACTTGCAACATTAAATGGCCTACCTGTCTACGGTTTGCACAGAAAGCGCTGTATTTTGGGATACTAGAAACCCATCTAAAGAAAATGTAAGCCATGAACAGCATTAATTTAACACAGCTGTATGTTGATTGCATCAATAAGTCGTGAAAGCGCTTACATTTTACAAATGGAAATGCAGGTCGACGCATCTACACGCCGAGCATCTGTTGACATTGTGTACAATGCTAGTGTTGTCTGATACTATGAAAACGATACATTAAAATTGCATCTGTGTTATGAAAACACTGCTCATATTAAATTGCTTTATTTTTGGTAACTGAGAAAATGTGTGTTGATGTACACCAGGGTTTCACGAGTTTGGTGGGAAAAGTGCAAGCTGAGGCTGCAGTGTGTGTGTGTGTGTGTGTGTGTGTGTGTGTGTGTGTGTGTGTGTCACTGTGTGTGTGTATTTTTTCCTCATCAAGACATATTTTTGTTCCATCCCTTCCTTACTGAATTTCAATGGTTCTCACTTGGAAATCCTGCCATATTGTAAAACTTGATCTTCTGCTGGTTTGCCTGTTGCTGATCTGGCGGATGGATCCACTCCCTCACATGATTGTACATGGCATTTGTTACACGCTTGACTGTCCTAGACGCGGTTGTTTGGTCTACCCCGATGAGGTCACCAATGACAGCCGTGTATGATCCAGTAGCATAATAACGCAGGGTCAGACATACCTGTGCAATTGAACAAACAAGTTATGACTGCTTAGAAGAAATGAAAACATAACATAGTATCTCTCAATACTGTGCATTAAAAATATCCATGTGCACAGAACATAAACTTTATAAACAGTATTGTAACTGTGATACATGTAACATAACTCTAAAAAAGCTGGAAACCCCATTCTGATTCAAGCTAAAGAAGAAAGAAATAAGATAAATAGATCACAAAAATAACTATTTAAAAAAGCCGGACACCTAACTCAGACAAACCCCAATCGAACCTGTTAGATTTACCTCACTTTATTTGTGTTGAACTTTATGATTTCCATCAGGGTTGTGTACATTGTAGGTCGGGCCATTATGAGAAGAGCTGAGGCTGTTGTTAAACACCAAATCCACAATTTGAGCTTGGGACCTTGTTTTCCCCTAGAATACAGTATTTTCTTAATCTGTTCCCCATCATACAACTATTTTGAAAATGAATCAAACAACAAACTGTGCTTTCGGATGCTATTGCAGGATTTATGAATGGTTTGTAAATTAAACATTGCTGACAGTGTGAACTTGTTGATGAAGGATACCCACTGACTCGTAACAATAGTTTTCATTGTGTAAAAACACACCCAAAAATGTAGGTGCCAATACAAAAGTTTCCGTGTAACAGTGGGAGGAGGCTCCCCAATCGTGGAAGCACGTACTCGATCTCATTTTGCATTTCAACCACCAAGTCGAAGATGGTCTGTCTGGGCAGCCTGAAGCGCCGGTGTATTTGCCGATCATTGTAGGTATCCATAGGATTTGTTCTATCCCTAAAAATACGATTCCGCCTGATCACACGACGATTTCTGATCATCCACAATGCGTGAGCAGTCATGTTTGTTTTGCGTGTAGTACGCTGCTAAAGCCGTGTAGTGATGATACAGAGCAGCACTAAAATTTGGGTTCTTTAGTGGCCAACTTCGGAGGCAACTACGCGTAGTCAGCTTTTATGCAGACCTTACTTTGCAATTTAGTTGCAAACTTCCGATTTAGTTGCCAACAACCATTTAGTAATTTCATATGCAGCCCAGAACTGGACACGAGATACTATTCGAGCAGCTTCGTTCACGAAAAATCTGGAGATCTAGAGTTAGGTATAAAAGGAGCGACAAAGCGAGAGAGAGACACGGCAGAGACACGACTGACATGAGTCAGACATGAGCAGCAGATGCGACAGAGATAAGGTGAGAGCTTAACTTTATAAGGAGCGAGTCCTCTGCGACACTGTGCATAGAGTGAAGCGAGTACGACAACGATTACTGTTGGCTAATTTTCACCACTGTGTAGCGATCAGTACGTGAATAAAGTTTATCGAAACGACCACCAGTGTTGTCACGTCGATTTCCCAGCGCAAGTCAGGAGAATCCCTGCATGACAAGAGTAGAGTGCAACAGTGGTTTCCGAGACGGCGAACAATCGAAGTATGGACGGCGAGAAACGCGTGACTCGATCAGTCACACTCGCTGAGGCGACAGAGCAACCAACTGACGACATCGCAATGATGATGAGACTTCTGCTCGACCAAAAAAAGGAGGAAAAACGACTACGCGAATGGAAGGAGCTCGATGAAAAAGAAAAAGAGGCACGGAGAGAATAACAAGAAGCCGAGTATCGCCAGCAAGAGGCTGCATGCCGCGAACGGAAGGAGGCAGAAGATGCTGCTTACCGCGAGCAGAAGGAGCTAGAAGAAGCCGAGCGTCACCAGCAAGAAGCTGCATACCGTGAATAGAAGGAGGCAGAAGAGAGGGAACATCACCTGTGTCAAGATTTGCTGCAAACCGTCAAAACCAAGACAGAGGGACTGCAGAGGGAAATCGAGGCAGTAAGCTTTCACCTAGGAGAGGAGGTAGATCGCATTGATGCTAACCTCCAGCAAGAAGCAACATGCCTCAACTCCCTCGAAGGGGAAGTAACCCGGCTTGACACCGTCATCTGCAGACTGGAGAAATAGCTGGAAGAGAAAGAAGAAACACAAGCAAGCCTCTCCTATTCAGCCAGACTTTACACCCAAGATAACCACCGGGCCTCCAAGCAACTTTAAGCCGAGCCGTCACAGTTCGTCTCACACCAGGAAGAGGCATATCCCCCAGCCGGTCGTCCAGCGCAGCGGCCACAAACGTACAACGAGAAGGCACCGTGGGATGCCTACCACATCCAGTTCGAGGTGACCACGCAGATCAACGGTTGGAGATGTTACAAGTCAGCCTCTGAGTCTAGGGGTATGGTAATTTATCACTGGTTGGATGAGGCCTGACTTGCACACATAACAGTCACTGCTTTCATTCGCGTTGTCTTTCTCTCAAAACCAGAAGAAAAGGTCATGAGAAATCAATTAATAATGATTTCATCAAATAATGACAGCTATAATATATTCCCGTAAAAATCAAGCATGCACAAGAAGAGTAGTTAGTACTAGGTCAGCCCTAATTAACGAATGGTAAAGCTTATCTTCAGTTCCACGTGGGTGACTTATCTCCTGAGTCTCTTGGAAGCGCTCTTCGAAAGTTCATTGATGAAACAACGTTCATATAACACGAGTTTACTAACTTTCAATTCCAGAATTTACCAGGGGAAGGTAGGTTCACAGTTACCGCTGAAGGAGTATAGCGGCGACAGTAGCTTTGGTGGTAACTTGTCTCTAGTTGCAGCAGAAGGGGGTGACGATGGCAGCGTGGAGGGGTAGCGGCGATAGCAGCGTTGGTGGACAGCATTGATGGGGACTCGTCTCTTTTTGTAGCAAAGGGTTTATGACAACAGCGTTGATGGTCAGGCACTTCTGAGACAAGTTGGAGGGAATACTCTGTCTCAGCAGGGACTTCGGGGCAAGCCTTGTGCTCTGCTTGCGTGGTTAGTCTGAAGTGAAGGGGACGAAGATTCTTGTTGCTTTTCATGAACATCAATGCTGAGGGGGCCGTGGTGACCTGTTGACTTCACTCACATTTTGGGAGGCAGCTGCGATCTGAAACTAAATTGTTACTGATTTTCCCATAATTAACTCTTCCCTGGGGGCTAATGTGCTAGTGTCTCCACAGTACGGTGACAGGACACTTCGTTGATGTCTGACACGCCATGCTGTCTGCACTTACACATGGGATCTCTAGATAACAATAGCTGCCTTCTCTATTCCTCCCCTTTCAGTGACCATAACTTCAAAGTGGCTTTGTTCACAGATGGCCTGGATAACAATTGCTGCCTTCTCTATTCATTCCCTTGATCCGCTTGGCTGAACTCACAGATGGGCCTGGATAACAATCGCTGTCTTCTCTATTCATTCCCTTGATCCACTTGGCTGAACTACAGATGGCGGACTATCACAGAGAGAACGGGAGAAAGCGAGTTTCCTTATCTCCAGCTTGACAGGACAAGCACTGACAGTCCTGGAAACCATTCCACCCAAAGGCAGGAATGACTACACTGCCCTCGTTCAGACCCTCCGTGACAGGTTTCAAGATTCCTGAAATGCAGACCAGGCTAAGACATCACTCCACACGAGAAAGTGCAAAAAGGAAGAATCACTCATCGAGTTGGCGGCTGACATCGAGAGGCTGGTGAAGCGAGCTCACCCTGCCTTTAACAGGGAGGCAATCGACGACCTGGCTCAAGAGTTCATAGATGCCCTCGTCGACGACAAAGCAAAACACCAAGTACAGGTGTTGGCTCCCTCAACCTTGGCGGAAGCAGTCAAAACCGCACACTGTGTCTAGTCTATCACTCCACGCGAGGAAGCGACCCAGCGAGCATCTCACTCTCACAGGATCAGAGCCATTGGCGGCCAAGAGAAGCCGGAGGGTTACAGCGTCACTCTCTCTCTCTGACCCAGTTTTGCCAGCTGATGGAGGAGTATTTGGTAATGATCAGAAACCTTTCCTCTCGTTGGGAGAGACAGCGTGGACATATCAGATGTTACAACTGCAATAAGACATGCCACATCGCTCGCCGCTGTCCACAGAGGAAGGAGAAGGCCACCACCACCCAGGAAAACTCCACCCTGCACCGGCTCAAGAGCGTCCGCGTAGACCAAGGAGAACTGGCGATCGAGGTTCACATCGACGGCAACCGTCATCAGGCACTGATCGACTGAGGAGGGGCCATTTGGGTGTTGAAGACTGGTCTGTGCCCCTTCAAGAGGAAAGAAGAATCAGCGATGGTGCTCACTGACGTCATGCACAGACTGATCCCTGTGCACGGCGTTGTGGCAGTAAAGGTGAAGGCCGGTGAACTTGTTGTTCCTCACTGCTTCTTGATCGCCGACATAGAAGACGACGTCATCCTAGGGACAGACTTTCTGCAGAGGCATTGCTGCGTGATAGTCTGGGGACGGTCCCTCCTGCTGATTGATGGGCACCACGTGCAGTTGAAGGGTCTTGTGGGTGAAGGGAATGCTTCACTGCGGCCCTCGGGAGCGTTAAGGCGGATCGCCGCTCAAGAGACACCTCTAGCAGCCACACAGAGTCAGGACCCTGACCTGCAGCCCATCATCCACTGGATGGACGACAGGCCTATCCGCCCACCCTGGAAGAAGGTCGCCGTTGCCAGCCCTGCCACCAAGGCGTACTGGACCAGTGGGATGCCCTGCAGCTGACGGATGGAGCGCTATACAGAAAGTGGATGGACGAGAAGGGAGAAACCTGCCGCCTTCTCCCTGTTCTGCTGAGAGCCATGCAGGAGGAAGCGCTGAGACAGCTACATGACGACCCAGCAGCTGGCCACCTCGGAAGGCAGAAGACGTACCGACGCGTCTGTGAGCGGTACTTCTGGATCGGTCTGTACAAGTCCGTTCTCAACTTGTGTAAGCGCTGTGCCATCTGTGCCTCACGGACAAGACCCCACATTCGTCGTAGTGACCCTAGCAAGACTGACAGCTCGGCAGTGATTGCCAGGCGATTGGTGGATGCCCCCCGTGAAGTGCCCCAGGGTGTGGAGCCACTCCAGGGTATGCTGCAGGAAGTGCGAAAGTCCACAAGGACACACCTGCAGTGGAGCGTGGGCGGAATGAAGTCTGGTTATGACCGCAAGGCCAATCTCCAGATCTCTCCTCATAGCACTGCACCGTGGTTCTCCAAAGTATGGGCTGAGAAGGGATGCACCACCAAGTTGGCCCGGCCAAAGGCAGGACGTTACGTGAACCGTGCCCGCCTCTGGAGGTCCAGGGAGACCTGCGGCCTGACTGGTGGCAGTCACCTCGGAGCTACCCTGGTCCAGGAGATGACGACGAGCCCACCGAGAGAGACGCTGCATCAGGGCCTTCCTCGGAAGACGAGAGCGAGGATGGAGCGACCCCTGAGGACGCACAGAGGCGTGTGGTGCGTACATCTTGCTTCCTTTGAGGAGTTCTATACTTTCAGTACAGTATGGACAGTGGTCTTGCAGACATTGACCCCACGGACTGGGTAGATGCTACCGCAAAGAAGCTTACGCCCATGTGTCAGGTTTTTGCATCTATGCCACTCACTCTCTAATTCATGGACTACCTGGACTGCGAATTGACTGTTGCCAGTATTTTGTTGTTGGTTTTTTATGTTAATGTTGTTGCTAGCTGTGTTTTTTTGAGGATTTAGTTTATGATGTTTTGTAAATTTAATTGTGGAGTTGTACATGTAGTAAGACCGACGAGGTTGTTTCAGTCTTTAGGGGAGGAGCTATGTTGTGAAGATTCTAGATCATACAGGAGACTCGCGGCACAGTTAGTTTTTTGGTCAGGTCACTGCCCGGCACGTTGTCAAATCGGGCTGTCCTGTGTTTAGCAGTCGCTCTGATAATTCGGTCACCAGGTCACGTGGTTGAGTCGGGCTAAATGTGTCTTGTTGTGTCACGTGACGCCAGTCGATTTAGAACTGGACACGAGAGACTATTCGAGCAGCTTTGTTCATGACAGATCTGGAAATCTAGGGTTAGGTATAAAAGGAGCGACAAAGCGAGAGAGTGACACGGCAGAGATACAACTGACACGAATCAGACACGAGCAGCAGATGCGACAGAGTTAAGGTGAGAGCTTAACTTTGTAAGGAGCAAATTCATTCTTCTGCAAATTCTGGACTTAAAAATCAGTGGACTTGTTTTGTAGGAACGTTATTTCATCGACGAAAATTCGATGAGAGATTTCAATAGACGCATGAGGCAGGTCATCGAAGTGGAACAGATATAAACTTGAACATTCATGAATTAAGGCTGGCCTATTACTACATATTCTTCTCGTGCATGCTTGATTCTTGCATGAATATTTCATAGTTTGTTATTAGTTGTTAAAATCATTATTAATTGATTTCTCATGACCCTTTCTTTTGGTTTTGAGAAAAAGAGACAGCGCGAATAAAGGCAGTGACTGTTATGTGTGCAAGTCAGGCCTCATTCAACCATTAGGCAGTGACTGTTATGTGTGCAAGTCAGGCCTCATTGAACCATTGATTAATCCACATACCCCTAGATTAGGAGGACGACTTGTAACACACCCCAATCCCACTTCCACCCCACTATCACTTCCACCCCACTCCGACATCCACCCCACTTCCACTATGCATTATATGTCCAAGCTACAAAGACACCGTGTCTTTCACCTTTAGTATCCAGCAGCGCTACTCACCTTCCTTGTCCTTGTCAGAGGCTCCCAACCAGACATTACTGCCAGTTTTCTGAAGGACGGCGTTCGTTTTCTCTGCTGTGTCTGCGATCAGAAGATGGCCACCGTCCTTCCTGCAGATATCCTCAGCCATCGTCCTTAGTATTGCCGTAGTGTAGACCTTGAGGCAGATCCCCGCGTCCAGCTGGTAGCCCAGCTCTCCAGGACAGCTGGGGGACAGACGCCAGAAGTAGCGAGTCCCAGGGGACGCCATGCCAGTGGTGCTGTACACCACCAGGTGGCGGTACAGCCAGCATGTGGCGCTGTGTTGGTGGAAGGCCGAGGTCTTGCAGTCTACCAGCTGCAGGCAGTGACGGGCGCATTCCAGCTCGCTTCGTGCAGCAGTGGAGAGACTGGCTCCTGGAGCCACCACGTCCAAGGTGAACACCATCCTCCAGGTTTCCTGACGGAAATTCTCCGCCTGACAGAGGCAGCTAACCAGAAACCAGACAGCCAGAAAACCAATGCCCAGCATCTTTGATCCAGGAGTGATATCGTCCGGTGTGGATGGGTCCGTCTTCAGACAGGCGCTATGAGTCCTGCTCAATGCAGGAAAATGTCACAGAGAAACAGCGATTGAATCAGGCCGGATGGAAGAGAACCAAGGGTTTCTCTCTGAATATCAGAAGTGTAGAAGCAGGAAACAAATCCAAGCATGTTACTAATGAGATAGTAGATATCCTTACAAAGCTGTTAAACAGTAATGTTATCAGCAAAGAGGAATATAAAACGATTTACGAAACATACACAGATATATAAGCCAATATTTTATTTGTATGAAAAATACATGGAAGAAAATGTGGTTTTGAGTAGTGCTGCAGCACCTATAGGTTGTGCGTATGACTTTACCATTGACTTGAAGGTAGACCCCTCTAAACGGTATGAAATTGGACTAGAAAAGGCTTTTATCCCACACACTTGGCATAATGTGAGCTATCATAACAACCAATGTACTTACATTGTCTGTCCTGCTATTTACAAATCCTTTAGAATACCTTGTGGTAAGTACACAGTACCTGAACTAAACCACACAATAAAGGAAAACATTAAGAACAATGGAGCCAATCCAGATAACATAGAAATAATCTTAGTTAACCAAAGAGTTAAAGTGGTTGTTCATTGTGGTTATGCAGTGGTGTTTGAACATCATGAAAGTGTGGGAAACTTTCTTGGCTTTAAAATGCAAAGAATCTATTACCATGCTTATGTTAAAATAAATTCCTGATCCACTGGTAAAAATTCCTTCTTCTAATGGGAGAGTAATTCAGTCATTTGTGCCTTCATTTAGCTCATTTGGAAAACTAGTAGAAGCAAGCCCCTCTTCAAACAGACAAAATAAGGTTGTTGATCACTGATGAATCTGATAATCCAATTATGTTGTGGAATGATGTTTTTATGTATTCAGAATCAGAGAAACAAGAAGGGCAAAGCCCATAAGACTCACATGCTTGACCTTGACCTACACATGACCTTGACCTTCAGGTGACCTTCAAGGTCAAGGTCAAACAACTAAACCTTGCAATGACATCATACATTAAGAAATTATTTACACATTTTTCCTACCAAAATACATGTGATCTTGACCTTGGGTCAAGGTCATCCAAGGTCATGCAACACAAAGCTGTTAATTTAAGACATAGGAAGCACAATGGTGCTTATTGACACTTTCTACCATGAGATATGGTCACTTTTAGTGGTTCACTACCCCATTTTGGTCACATTTCATAAGGGTCAAAGTGACCTTGACCCTCATGACATGTGGCCAAATGTGTCTTATAATGAAAATATAACATGTGCCCCACATAATTATTAAGTTTGAAACAGTTATCTTCCATAGTTCAGGGTCAAGGTCACTTCAAAATATGTATACAATCCAACTTTGAAGAGCTCCTGTGACCTTGACCTTGAAGCAAGGTCAACTAATCTGGTTTCAAAAGATAGGGCTTACGTTGCCCTATATAACATATATAGGTAAGGTATCCAATCTCAAAACCTTTAGAGAAAATTGAGAAAATGTGATAAATGGGTGTTTTTAGACAGCATTGATGGCCTCTGCGGCCTTGACCTTGAAGCAAGGTCAAGTCCCTATGTATTTTTTTGAGGCCTTGTCATCATACACCATCATGCCACATTTGATATTGATAGACTTAATAGTCTCCGAGAAAAATCTAATGTTAAAGTTTTCGGACGCCCGGACACCAGGACGCCCGGACGGACGAAATGGGTGAGTACATAGACTCACTTTTGCTTCGCATGTGAGTCAAAAACCTCATTACGTTTGTAAAATGTATTTGTACTAAGTGTAAAGATGTTTGAAATGATTCTGTTCTTAAATAGTTCTGGGCAGCAATGCCAAAACTTTACCACTTACTTCAGAGAAAACATTGTTCTAGACCCAAGCAAGCAATACAAAATAGCTCTAATCAGTGCTGATCTCTGGTATTCATAGTTCAACGTGACAGAACAAAACAACACATTTACATATATAAAAAAATGATCAGGTTTTAACAATTACTATACCACCTGGTGCATACAACATTCCAGACATAGATAAAGAAATACGAAAAGGAATGAAAAGGATTAGAGGAAATGAAGGCATTATTATTGAACCAAATTACAACACTTTACAACAAAAGTAACTCTGCAGCCTGGTTTCATAATTGATTTCATAGGAAGCAACACACTAAGAGAAATTTTGGGATTTGACAGCAGATTAGTTAGAGAATCTGGATATGGGGACAGAGAAGTAAACATAACAACAATTAACAGCTTGTTAATCAGGTGTTCACTGGTCAGTGGATCCTATATCAATGGAACCTTTTCAGATGTGCTGTATGCATTTGCTTCTAACCTTTCCCCATGAACATTGCTTCACATTTCTCCCAACCAACCAATCTACTGCCTTATTAATCAATTTAATCTCATTTCAGCTATCACAATAAAATCACTGATCAATCAGGAAATCTTGTAGACTTTAGAGGTGAAATAGGAACCCTTTTTTGTCTTTAAAGGAAATCTAACTTATGATATGAATGAGGTGTAATTATTATTTTAAACAAAAAATCGTTGGAGGCCAAATCCTGAGACATATTTTTAATCTTGCAAAAAAGCGTTCTTTTCTGGAACAAAAATTCTCACTGAGAAGCTGCCTTTTGTAAAGCAGCTTGCTTCAGATACGGAAAAAAGCATTGCAGAAACACAGGCAAAACAGCTTGGCAGCAAAGCAGTTGAAAGTATTGTTAACAGGATTATAAAAGCAACAACCAAATCAAGTAGTCCTGAGCTTATGAACAGTGCAGTTCCAACGCCTATGAATGAAGCAGTTTGAAACCACAATGCAAGAGCTCTTATTAACCATTTAATCTCAGGGACAGGCATTAAAATGTTGAAGACTAATAAAAAAAACAAATCATGTAACTTACCTTGCTTCCAGTAATCTGTTAAAATGGCAGTTTTAGCATAAAACAAGTGTAAATAAAAACAATCTAAAAACATCCTGAAGACATTAGGCATTAAAACATTAGATGAAGCAGGATTCCCTGGGGCTGTCTGTAAATTATTTCCTGCAGCCTCACCTGGGAACTGGATCAATAAAACCAATCAACACCAGGCCTTTGAAGTCTGGAGCGAATCCCCAGTGGGCCAATAAAATATTGATTGTTGCCATGGTCACTAAAAGCTTTTCCGTGTTGTGTTGCAGGCAGATCAATAACTCTATCACTTCAGGCTGGTGCATCTACCTGCATGAAAGCACTCCCCTGGAAATGCCAGAGAGAGAGAGTGCGTGTGTGTGCACCTGTCCAGCCCCCACCCCCCTCCAAGCCTGTTGGCTCTCCTGCATATATCGATTTGCCGTCCTCTTTACTGTGCCAGTGATTGTGTGCCGTAGTCACTGGCACAGTAAAAAAAGCGCTCGGGTCTCTCTCAGGCACACTGGTTGGAATTATTGATTGCCAGGTTGCATGAGCAAGCTTACTGCCGGCTGCCTTAGCCATGCAGCGCTGCAGGCATACGTGGCTGGCTCCCTCCCTGCTCCTCGCTCTCTCTCGCTCCTTCGCTTGCCTAAAAATGACAACACTCCAACCAATTAAATTTAAAAAAGTTAACAGTAGGCTAATTAGGGGTGTCCATTAATGAGGTCAAACTGCTAAGTATATAACTACTGACACTCCTTGGACACTGCCTTGGACACTGCCTTGGACACTGCCTTGGACACTGCCTTGGACACTGCTTTGGACACTGCCTTGGACACTGCCTTGGACACTGCCTTGGACACTGCCTTGTACACTCCCTTGGACACTGCCTTGGACACTGCCTTGGACACTCCCTTGGATATTGCCTTGGACACTGCCTTGTACACTTCCTTGGACACTGCCTTTGACACTCCCTTGGACACTGTCTTGGACACTCCCTTGGACACTGCCTTGGACACTGCCTTGGACACTCCCTTGGACACTGCCTTGGACACTGCCTTGGACACTGCCTTGGACACTGCCTTGGACACTGCCTTGGACACTTCCTTGAACACTGCCTTGGACACTGCATTGGACACTGGCTTGGACACTCTCTTGGATACTCCCTTGGACACTGCCTTGGACACTTCCTTGGACACTGCCTTGGATACTGCCTTGAACACTCCCTTGGACACTGTCTTGGACACTGCCTAGGACACCGCCTTGGACACTGCCTTGGACACTGCCTTGAACACTGTCTTGGACACTGCCCTGGACACAGCCTTGGACACTCCATTGGACACTGCCTTGGACACTCAATTGGACACTGCCTTGGACACTGCCTTGGACACTGCCTTAGACACTGCCTTCGAAACTGCCTTCGAAACTGCCTTGGACACTGCCTTGGACACTGCCTTGGACACTGCCTTGGACACTGCCTTGGACACTGCCTTGTACACTGCCTTGGACACTGCCTTGGACACTGCCTTGGACACTGCCTTGGACACTGCCTTGGACACTGCCTTGGACACTACTTTGGACACTCCAATGGACACTGCTTTGGACACTCCTTGGACACTGCCTTGGACACTGCCTTGGACACTGCCTTGGACACTGCCTTGGACACTGCCTTGGACACTGCCTTGGACACTGCCTTGGACACTGCCCTTGGACACTGCCTTGGACACTGCCTTGGACACTGCCCTTGGACACTGCCTTGGACACTGCCTTGGACACTGCCTTGGACACTGCCTTGGACACTGCCTTGGACACTGCCCTGGACACCGCCTTGGACACTGCCTTGGACACTGCCCTGGACACCGCCTTGGACACTGCCTTGGACACTGCCTTGGACACTGCCTTTGACACTGCCCTGGACACCGCCTTGGACACTGCCTTGGACACTGCCTTGGACACTGCCTTGGACACTCAATTGGACACTCAATTAGACACTGCCTTGGACACTGCCTTGGACACTACTTTGGACACTCCAATGGACACTGCTTTGGACACTCCTTGGACACTGCCTTGGACACTGCCTTGAGCACTCCCTTGTACACTGCCTTGGACACTGCCTTGGACACTGCATTGGACACTTCCTTGAACACCGCCTTGAACACTGCCCTGGACACAGCCTTGGACATTCAATTGGACACTGCCTTGGACAATGCATTGCACACTGCCTTGAACACTGCCTTGGACACTGCCTTGAACACTGAATTGGACACTGCCTTGGACACTGCCTTGGACACAGCCCTGGACACTGCCTTGGACACTGCTTTGGACACTGCCCTGGACACAGCCTTGGATACTCAATTGGACACTGCCTTGGACACTCCCTTGGACACTGCCTTGGACACTGCCTTGGACACTCTTTAGACACTGCCCTGGACACAGCCTTGGATACTCAATTGGTCACTCCCTTGGACACTGCCTTGGACACTGCCTTGGACACTGCCTTGGGCACTGCTTTGGACACTGCCTTGAATACTTTATTGGACACTAACTTGGACACTGCCTTGGACACTGCCTTGGACACTGCCTTGGACACTGCCTTGGACACTGCCTTGGACACTGCCTTGGACACTGTCTTGGACACTGCCTTGGACACTGCCTTGGACACTGCCTTAGACACTTCCTTGGACACTGCCTTGAACACTCCCTTGGACACAGCCTTGGACACTGTCTTGGACACTGCCTTGGACACTGCCCTGGACACAGCCTTGTACACTGAATTGGACACTGTCTTGGACACTGCCTTGGACACTGCCATGGACACAGCCTTGGACACTGTCTTGGACACTGTCTTGGACACTGTCTTGGACACTGCCTTGGACACTGCCTTGGACACTGCCTTGCACACAGCCTTGGATACTGCCTTGGACACTGCCTTGCACACAGCCTTGGATACTGCCTTGGACACTGCCTTGCACACTTCCTTGGACACTGCCTTGGACACTCCATTGGAAACTCAATTGGACACTGCCTTGCACACCGCCTTGGACACTCCATTGGACTCTCCATTGGACACTCCATTGAAAACCGCCTTGAACACTGCCTTGGATACTTTATTGGACACTCCTTTGGACACTGCCTTGGACACTGTGTTGGACACTTCATTGGACACTGCCTTGGACACTCCCTTGGACACAACCTTGAGACACTCAATTGGACACAGCTTTGGACAATCCTTGGACACTGCCTTGGACACTGCCTTGGACACTGCCTTGGACACTGCCTTGGACACTGCCTTGAACACTGCCTTGGACACTGCCTTGGACACTGCCTTGGACACTCTCTTGGGCACTGCCTTAGACACTGCCTTGGACACTGCCTTGGACACTGCCTTGGACACTCTTTGGACACTGCCTTGGACACTGCCTTGGACACTGCCTTGGACACTCCCTTGGACACGGCCTTGGAGACTGCCTTGGACACTGCCTTGGGCACTGCCTTGGACACTGCACTGGACACTGCCTTGGACACTCCATTGGACACTGCCTTGGTCACTGCCTTGGACACTCCCTTGGACACTGCCATGGACACTGCCTTGGACACTGCCTAGGAC
>JAWQFJ010001143.1:64971-72471 GCA_034096865.1 Theodoxus fluviatilis
AACGTTCTCCTCGGTCTCTCTGCTCCCCGACGTGAAGACAGACGGCAGCCAGCCGTGTACGGTGAAGGGGAAGAGAAACGAAAGGGGAGGAAAAGAAAGAAAAGAAAGAAAGTATCAAATAGGCCATGAACACACCAGCAGACAACCGCTGCGGCACGACTCACAGAGAGCCGTATCCAGGCTGAGCACCGTTGCTCCAACCTTCAACTTTGGAAGCCCTCCTGGCCATTCCTAACGCAAAACGCCAGAGCTGCGAACAAAGTGACTTGTCCCTTCAGCGGTCAGAATTCAAGTGACGCCAATGGCGTGAAATCTAGGCGCCAAAACTCGCGTGACGCTATCACCCCGTGGCAGGCTAGGAGATTCACGTCCAAACGCTTTTGCACGAGATCAAACAGCCACCGCTCCCCCAGCAACCACGATTCAAATTTAACCCCGACCCAATTCTAAAGTCGCACTGTTGCCAACCCTGACACATTTAGTAAAAAAATAACTGCAGAACTAAGGGAAGCAACCCTTCCATAACTGTCCTTAGAATAAGAGTTACCTCTCCTCGGGAGATCTCAGAATTCCCTGTATCCAATGGCTGATTAAAAACGGCACGCTGTCCTACCAGCATACTGTCTTGGGTCATCACTACATCGGTGACATACCCAAGAACATTATACTATGTACTGATAGTGTTACTACTAACATGTAAATAAAAAGTTATGTACAGCCAGGGATCTCCACTAGAAGGGTGGGGACCTGCGGGAACAGGGCAGACGTGGACAGGTAAGTAGTGAAGACGTTAAATAAGTGATGCCAAGAATGCAGTTGGATGACATAACATCACTTTTCCAAAGACTCACCAGCCTCACTCTTTTTGTCTTGACTGCACTATGTTCGAAAGCGTTCACTGATGATCTGAAATAACTGGCTCGTCTCAAAGATGCATGTACCGTTTGGAGCGGTGTTTCATAATAAGCTAGCGTGAACATGTAGCTTCGCTTGTAGTTTTTAAAATACGCATGAAACAATACAGGAGGCACTATCATTATCAACGAGAGACTGCAATACTAACGACCGTTAAAAAGACATCATTATACATGTATTATCCCTCCAGGTTTACTGGAGGTCCTCACAGCTTTATCTGTGTGTGTCTGTGTGTGTGCGTGTGTGTCTCCCGACTTAACGGCTGATATCTCAAAAACTACTGGACGGATTTACTTGACATTTTGCACACTTACTGGAAGTTAGGTCTGATTGAATGTATCACATTTTCAGAATCGAGGTTTGAAAATAAAGTGACTTTTTTAAATGTCGTTAACTCGAAAACACCCCCCTAAAATGTCCCTTGATGGAATGGCAATATTTCGCCTTTTCCTTCACTCCCGTCGCCAGCAGCGTTTCTACACACGCTGTACAAGCGCTCACCAGTTACATAAATAGTTTTCGTGATCCTCCCCAGAAAAAATGCCTTTACTTAACAAAATACCGTTTTACAGTCAAAATTGGTGTCTCCACCCGCGCGGCCGGTCCGACTCTTAGAACAGCCACTCCGTCTCAGCGGCAGTGCGATAGAGTAGGCCTACACTACCAAGTTCTGTTTGCGTGGCCTAATGGCAGTGAATCGATATGAAACTTGGCAGAAATAGACCTTGAGTATCCTAAAATGTACAAGACCACTCAAATTTCATGAACTATCATCCATTTTTCTACAATTTACAGTGCATAAAACGAAACGAGGGGGTTTGCGGAAAACAACTTTATAATTGCGGAAAACAACTTTATAATTGCTTCACAAACACTTATTCATGGCAGCTCCCGAATATCTCATCTGGTAGTGCGTTGGACCATTGTTTTGTTAGGTCATGCGTGAACGGGTTCGAATTCGCGCAGAAACTTTGTTTAAAATGCCAAAACCTGGAGTTTCAGCGCCAGCGGTTTTTATCTATAACTTAGGAATAGAAAAAGAAGTACAGAGCAATGTTAGGCATCCAACATGTTAACATTAAATTTGCTAGCAGTTCAACTCAACAAATCAGGGCCATTGTGTTTAAAAGCAACCAAAAGAAACATTTCAGGACGAAATAAACTAAATGGCCAGTAGTATTTTGAAGAGACTGATGAGATTAAAACAGTAAAACATAACTTTATTGTAGATTACAAGAATTTACGAGAATATATTGTGTATGTATGTACGTAGGTACGTTTCATGGAACACCCGATCTTAAATGTAAAGTTGTGTGCACTGTTGTGTTCCGGTTAATGTCTTTGAGGCATCAAAGGATACGTGTTCCAACCTTAATTTCAAAGAACTTTCGGAAGACAGAAAGAGAGCAGCGTGTTTGCTTTCCTTGGGCTGAAAAGGACAGGCTGGGTTACACTGCAGAGAACTGAGAGACGAGGTTGAGCAGGCGACGCTAGAGACTGGCAGTACAACTGGAAGGCGGCCGAGGCAGACTAGCGACCCTGTGTTATTGAGTGACGCACAGCAACAAAGAAAGGCGTATGCAAAGACACAACAGCAGCAAATAAATTAAATTAGATCTCGATCAAAAAGGTTGCTATTAGTAATAGTGCTAAACTATGGGTAAATGGTGAGGATGATTCACAGATATGCTGGATGTACCTTTTCTCTTTAGCTGTAAGACTGAAAAATTAAGTTCGATTTACATTATTTCAGCATTTGTATCTCAACTTTGTATCACTATATTGCTTCAAAGGGCAATAACGTTTCATCACATTAAATGGAACAGATACACAACATAATAACATGCGCCATCTGGAAACGACGTTACTTCAGAATACTTTTTTTCCAGCTGATTCCAGTAGTTCTCTGCACAGCACAAGACACCCCCTTTATCAGCTGAAAACCTCTGGTCACAGCTCATTCCAGTAGCTCGAACATGGGCTTCGTCAAGCAGCACTGGTGGGGTGTCTGGTGGGCATGATAACTTCTACCGTGTATGGGAGCACATGATAGCACACGCCCACTGACAAGCGAGACGAAGGACATCAAATTGGGTCTTCCAGTAACTAGATATTGTTCAAGGTCTAATTCACTTTAACAATGACCATTGCCTAATTTAGTTCTTGCATTATCTGAATACCTTTTACACATGTTTCAACACTACAGTAGTAAAGTTAGGAACGTTCACTTAGACCATGCCGTTTTCATCCTACAATTAAAAAGATTCTCTGCATGCAGATTTAGTCGCCAGCTACAGGTTTCAATGACATACTAGACAACCGCAAAGCAAACTCAACTATGACTGGATTATTCTGCCTGAGTTTTAATCCCCGAAGAAGTATAGGCAATAGTGAAGACGCACAGCCAGGTTGACCTAAGTAAAACATAATACAGCTCCTGCCGTTCATGCTAACATGCGAGTCCACACCCATGGCGGAAGGTGGTAAACAGCTAATAATGACTATTCCAATTATGCTACGATTAAAACTCAAACAAACTGAATTTATGATAAACATAAGAACATGTCAGCATTCAGATGTAATCGAATGATAGGTAGTATTCCTAGTTGTCGCCATATCTGCGTGTCTTGACTGCAGTGGGTAAAAAAAGAAACAATTATCTCTTCGACTACAATGCAGATCACGCGGCAATCTATTATGCCTGAACGTCTGACAGTTCCATGTCTTCAAGTTCTATAAATCACAGGGATACGGCACTATTGCCACTGGAGAGCAAGGATTCCACTTCACATGCTATTTGACGTATTTTATTCGAATGTGTAGATTCTTCCAAAGAACTCAGGAGAAGCAAAATGGACCCCAATGAAGGCAATACTGAACGGTACACGTATCGAGTGAAAACACAGATAAATTCAGCTTTGAAGGAGACTCTCGTTCTAAGGCCAATTTTTCAAAACGCCGAATTGCCCTGAATGCGTGGACGTTTGTGACAATCATGTTATGTTTGGAAGCTATTGAATTCGTTGCAAAAAGATAAACCACTATCAGGGCTATCCAAGTGGCTGTACAGATTATATATGTTGTGTTTGTTTTGCCAGCGCGAAAGTTGGCAAATGTGCCAAGCAGAACGTGCAATCCTCTCTAGAACACAACATTCAGGAAATCGGATTTTGTTGAGGACTGAGGCTCGGGGGTGTAGCAGTGGGATACACTAAACGGAATGAGTGGCTTGCTCTGGGGTCGGACCACGTCTTGGGGAAAGCAGTTCATAGCTTCTCACGTAGCAACGCTTTCTAATTTGTCACTCTGGTACTTAATACTAGACATACATCTAATTTTAGTCAGTTCAGTTTACTTTTCATGAGATACACTAGTCAGCAAGCACCAGAACCACCAATAACTGTCATTAAATATGGTTAGATCCACACAGTGGCCTCTACAAAACAGTTTCAATCAACAGCCGTAATATTTTTACGAGGGTATCGGGTTACACAGAAAAGCGTTTTGCGATTTAAACGCCACTCTATATCTAATGTGAAGTGGAACCGAAACTCTTGACGACGATTACATGTCGTTCCCACATAATCACACACTTCAACACTCCATTAACAGTTGCCATATATTTCCTAGAGACAGAATCCTCATGTAGGTTGGTGATTAAAAATAAACGAATTGAGTCTCCCTACGCATTTCGTAAGAGGCGAATAACTAGGGAAAGTGTGACTTGTCGTGCTCTTATTCCAACCAGTTCTAATGGAACGTCGTGATCAGTGGCATTAAATAGCCTCCAAATGCTGATAGGCCGTGAAGCTTATTCCATCCATCCATCCTAAGGACGGAGACTGGTCGCCAAACCGCGCAAAGTACGAGAGCACTACAGACACTTTGCAGAGGACGGATGCCATGCTGACTCTACACATGTGATGAGGCTGTGGACGTAGTCAAAGACCATCACAGCAGTCACAGACAGAAGCAGGAAGCAAACAGACAGCCACCACAGCAACGGCCTCCAAACACACGCCAGCACGCACGGGGTGCCGTGCCCTCACCTCATGGGCTTGAAGAGGTCCTTGAACATGTAGAGCACGTACAGCGGCTTGTCGTCGTTCGTCACGTCCCAGGGCGAGAAGGTGAACCTGCAGGAAGGGCAAGAAGTCTCTTCAGTCTGAGGGGCAACTTCTCCTTCAGACAGTTTCGGCCTATCGGGACGATTAATTCGTAATCTTGGTTGAAAGGTTACATCCACATATTGTACCTATTCTCGGCTGTAGTGTCATACAATTAACCAATGTCATCGCTCCTCCCACGGCCGAATCTAGGAGAAACAGTTTTCTTCTGGGGTATTGAAAACGGTTGAAAATTGCAGTAATTTACTATTCGTATTTCCTAATACGATCACTCGGGACTCGGGACTCGGGATATCGGTTGTCAGGCCCCCCCCCCCCCCCCCCTCCCCCCGCATATGTTTTGACCGCAGCGGTGTTGTTCTCCCTGGAGAGTAATCATTATTGATTTCTCAACACAAGTCCGATTGTCCAAGCAAGTTGCTACCACGTGCAAAGGGCACGCTCTGATGACAAGTTCATGCACGCAGGCTGGCTGAGGGTGGCGTGCGGTAGGTCGAGCTGCGAACGATTAATTGCGCCAGGGAATTTTTTTTCTCGCCCCCCCATTAACAATTTGCTACTAATTACTTCTTCGTGCCTAAAAATAAAACAAAACCATACATATATTGTTCTGTTGCTTATATTATGTGGGTTGGAGGTCAGAATAGATCCACCGCGCCTCCCTACGCGATTCGTAAGAGGAGAAAAAAATAGGGACATTATGACTTGATTTGTGCGTACTCTAAACTATTCTAGTGATTTTCGTGCTTAATGGTCTACAAAGGCTGATAGGTCATAAAACTCCATCCATTCATCAGCTTATAATATATATTTATCTCTCCGATCAATTACATCGTGGGAGTACCCTTTTTCATTCAAGTACACATCTGTACAATGACTCATAAAGAAAAGCTCAATTTTTCCAACACATGCAATTCAAAGAATTTATGAAAGGAGCGACAGAAACATCTTCATTGAAGACTTTAGAGGCAGTATTCCCAAGCAACGACAAGACAGGCAAAGAGGCAACAGCGACAAGGGAAGATGGAGTGTGAATTACTCTACCAAGCAACGACAAGACAGGCAGAGAGGCAACAGAGATAAGGGAAGATGGAGTGTGAATTACTCTACCAAGCAACGACAAGACAGGCGAAGAGGCAACAGCGACAAGGGAAGATGGAGTGTGAATTACTCTACCAAGCAACGACAAGACAGGCAGAGAGGCAACAGCGATAAGGGAAGATGGAGTGTGAATTACTCTACCAAGCAACGACAAGACAGGCAAAGAGGCAACAGCGATAAGGGAAGATGGAGTGTGAATTACTCTACCAAGCAACGACAAGACAGGCAAAGAGGCAACAGCGATAAGGGAAGATGGAGTGTGAATTACTCTATGATTTTAGGGATGGTCTCTGGGATGGCCTTGTCGTGGATCTGGGCGAACTCCTCCTTGGAGCCCTTGCAGTGGTACGACAGCACCTCCAGCGCCACGCGGTACTTCTGTTCGGACCGCCGGATCTTCTCGTACAGCTGGAGAAAGCGGAAGGTAAACTTTGGCCTGTGTGTGTGTGTGTGAGTGTGTGTATGTGTGTGTGCGCGTGCGTGCGTGCTTTTATGTGTGTGTGTGTGTTTGCGTTCGTATACATGCGTGCGTGTGGAGTGTGCATTAGGTTCCAAACATTCATTCTGTGTCATGATTTGGGGTAAGTAAATTAAGAATCAACCAACGTTATAAAAATGCCGAAACAGTAGATCAAAAGTGTCCATTTTGTAGTTCTGGAGAAGAAGATAAGCACTTTCCACTTTATTGCAAAGAATACAACGAGTTATGGAAAATTGTCCTGACCAGTGCTTGACTGACAAAATGAGGGAAACTTCAACATCCTATATGAAGGTCGCAATATTGCTATAATAATGAAGGTTTCAATGTGCATCCGTTATGCGTTTCAACTTTGGGACCAAAAATTGAGCGACTGATACAATGCATAAGGAATGAACCTACGCATAAATTTTATGAATTATGTATCACACTCCTGTAAACAATAGGAAAATCTAGAAACATATAAAGCAGGAATATGATAATAGTAATGTCCTACGAAAGGCGGTTCCTGTTGGTTTACAGACTGTATAGACGACCTGCCAATAAATCACTTTAGCTCTCTCTCTCTCTCTCTCTCTCTCTCTCTCTCTCTCTCTCTCTCTCTCTCTCTCTCTCTCTCTCTCTCCCTCCCTCCCCCTCTCTCTCTTTCTTTCTCTCTCTTTCTCTCTCTCTCTGTCTCTTGCTCACACACACACACACACACACACACACACACACACACACACACACACACACACACACACACACACGCTTTTTGCAAGATCTGCTCATGAGGCCCACTGCACACGACGCGTCAAATCGACGATCTCTCTTCGCTTCTCGTCGCCGCCACGAGCCTCTCTTTCACGAGTTGGCCCACCGAGCTACATGATACTTTAT